>MU249727.1:85000-95928 GCA_018977245.1 Lethenteron camtschaticum | reverse complement strand
TATCATCATTATCACCACTAACCATCATTACCGCCATCATCATCACCATCATCATCACCATCATCACTACCATCACCATCACCGCCACCATCATCACCATCATTATCACCATCATCATCACCATCACCGCCACCATCATCACCATCACCACCACCATCATCATCNCACATCATCACCACCATCATCATCATCACCATCATCACCACCATCATCACCACCATCACCGCCACCATCATCACCATCATCATCATCACCATCATCACCATAATCACCACGATCACCATCACCGCCATCATCATCACCATCATCATCACCATCATCACTACCATCACCATTACCGCCACCATCATCACCATCATCACCATCATCACCACCATCATCACCACCATCACCGCCACCATCATCACCATCACCACCACCATCATCATCACCATCATCATCACCATCACATCACCATCACCACCACCACCACCATCATCACCACCATCACCACCATCATCNCCATCACCACCACCATCATCACCATCATCAACCATAACCACCACCACCATCATCACACCATCATCACCACCATCATCACCACCATCGCCACCATCATCACCATCATCATCACCACCATCATCACCATCATCATCACCATCATCACCACCATCACCACCACCATCACCATCATCACCACCACCAACACCATCATCATCACCATCATCACCACCATCATCACCATCACCACCACCACCATCATCACCATCACCACCANCACCATCATCACCACCATCACCATCATCACCACCACCACCATCATCACCACCATCACCATCATCACCGCCACACGCTACCACCACCCCCCCCCATCGCTCATCAGTATACAGCCCACAGCACTGCGCGTGCACACACACACAGAACACGCGGGATTAAACCACAACACACAACAACACATCAACAACACGCAACACATCAACACACAACAACACATCAACAACACGCAACACATCAACACACAGCACATCAACACACAGCAACACACAACACACACACAACACACACACAACACGCAACACATCACATCAACACACAGCACACCAACACACAACACGCAACAACACACAACAACACACAACAACAACACAACACACAGCACATCAACACACAACACACCAACAACACACCAACAACAAACAACACAACTACACAAACACACAACACAACAGCACATCAACACACAACACACCCAACACACCCAAACAACCAACACACCAACAACACACAACACACCAACAACACACAACAACACATCAACACACAACACACCCAACACACAACACACCAACAACACACAACAACAAACAACACAACTACACAAACACACAACACAACAACACATCAACACAGAACACAACACATCAACACACAACACACAACAAACAACACAACACACAAAACACAACACAACAGCACATCAACACACAACACACCCAACACACAACACACCCAACACAACACCAACAACACACAACACACAACAATACATCAACACACAACACACCCAACACACAACACACCAACAACACACAACAACAAACAACACAACTACACAAACACACAACACAACAACACATCAACACAGAACACAACACATCAACACGCGTGGCGCGCGCGCGTGCGTGTGTGCGCGCGTGTGCGTCTGTGCGTGTGTGCGTGCGTGTGTGTGCGTGTGGGTGTGTGCGTGTGTGCGGTGTGTGTGCGTGTGTGTGCGTGTGTGCGCGTGTGTGCGTGTGCGTGCGTGTGTGCGTGCGTGTGTGCGCGTGTGTGTGCGTGTGTGCGTGTGCGTGTGTGCGTGTGTGCGTGCGTGTGCGTGCGTGTGTGCGTGTGCGTGTGTGCGTGAGCGTGCGTGCGTGTGTGCGTGTGCGTGTGTGCGCGTGTGCGTGCGTGTGGTGCGCGTGTGTGCGCGTGTGGCGCACACGCACACACGTTGCCGATCGGAGGGCGCGGGAGGCAAGAAACTGAACGCAACAACGAAAACTGAGTTCTCAAGAAATTTTATTGAGACATTTTTCAACCGAGTACAGCGCTGTCGAGTTAAAGCGGGGTGGGAGTATAGGTCGTGTGTAGTGTATAGGTAGTGTTATAGTGTAGTGTATAGTGTAGTGTATAGTGTAGTGTATAGTGTAGTGTATAGCACTGTGTGTAGTAGTGTATAGCGCTGTGTGTAGTAGTATAGTGTGTAGTGTAGTGTATAGTAGTGTATAGTGTAGTGTATAGTAGTGTATAGTGTAGTGTATGTAGTGTGTAGTGTATAGTGTATGTATAGTAGTGTATATGTAGTGTATAGGTGTGGTGTAGTATAGTGGTAGTGTATAGCGCTGTGTAGTAGTGTATAGCGTAGTGTATAGCGCTGTGTGTAGTAGTGTATAGTGTAGTGTATAGCGCTGTGTGTAGTAGTGTATAGTGTAGTGTAGTGTAGTGTTATAGCGCTGTGTGTAGTAGTGTATAGTGTAGTGTATAGTGTAGTGTATAGCACTGTGTGTAGTAGTGTATGTGTAGTGTATAGTGTAGTGTATAGCGCTGTGTGTAGTAGTGTATAGTGTAGTGTATAGTGTAGTGTATAGCGCTGTGTATAGTAGTGTATAGCGTTGTGTGTAGTAGTATATAGTGTAGTGTATAGTAGTGTATAGTGTAGTAGTATATAGTGTAGTGTATAGTGTGTAGTTATAGCGCTGTGTGTAGTAGTGTATAAGTGTGTAAGTGTATAGCGCTGTGTATAGTAGTGTATAGCGTTGTGTGTAGTAGTATATAGTGTGGTGTATAGTAGTGTATAGTGTAGTGTATAGTAGTATATAGTGTAGTGTATAGTAGTATATAGTGTAGTGTATAGTAGTATATAGTGTAGTATATAGTAGTGTATAGTGTAGTGTATACTAGTGTACTCTATAGTGTACTGTATAGTGTAGTGTATAGTGTAGTCTATAGTGTAGTGTATAGTCTAGTATACTGCATCGTGCGATGATCGCAAGCCGCAGGGTTTAGGACGACAGACTCAGCAACAACACAGCAACAACAATCAGCTCCAGCTCTGGCTCTCGCCTTCCAACAATCGAGCAAGCGAGCGCCTTGCGGACACGCTGCGAGCCATCATCCTTCCTTCTTCTCGCCCTCCCCGTCCCCTTGTTGTCCTGCCACACCCGGTAGTTTCAGCGCGGCGGCGAAGCTCAACCACGCCAGGTAGGGCACCATGAGCATGGCGGCCGTCTTGTTGATGGGGTACCAGCTGACGGCGGTTGCCGCCACCGTGCCAGACAGCAACAGGATCTCGGCAAAAGCCTGCGCGGGGGACACAGCGGGGACACAGCGGGGCACAGCGGGGACACAGCGGGGACACAGCGGGACACAGCGGGGACACAGCGGGGACACAGCGGGGGACACAGCGGGGACACAGCGGGGGACACGGGGGACACAGCGGGGACACAGCGGGGAACAGCGGGGGACACAGCGGGGACACAGCGGGGACACAGCGGGGACACAGCGGGGACACAGCGGGACACAGCGGGGACACAGCGGGGCGGGACACAGCGGGGACACAGCGGGGGACACAGCGGGGACACAGCGGGGACACAGCGCGGGACACAGCGGGGGACACAGCGGGGACACAGCGGGACACAGCGGGGACACAGCGGGGACACAGGGGGACACAGCGGGGACACAGCGCGGACACAGCGGGACACAGCGGGGACACAGCGGGGACACAGCGGACACAGCGGGACACAGCGGGGACACAGCGGGGACACAGCGGGGCGGCGCGACACAGCGCGGACACAGCGGACACAGCGGACACAGCGCGGACACAGCGGGGACACAGCGGGGACACAGCGCGGACACAGCGGGTACACAGCGGGGGACACAGCGGGGGACACAGCGGGGACACAGCGCGGACACAGCGCGGGGACACAGCGGGGACACAGCGGGGGACACAGCGCGGACACAGCGCGGGACACAGCGCGACAGCGGGACACAGCGCGGACACAGCGGGGGACACAGCGGGGACGACAGGCGGGTCGGTCGACACTAATTAAACGATGCTTTACGCACACACACACACGCGCGGCCACAACGCCGTGGTAAACAGTGTACGCTCGCACGGATGTTGACGATACGCATGAGGCACGCCGACTGAGACGGAGCATGGGAGACGATTACCCACAATCCGCAGCCTGAGAGAGAGAAGAACCCATCGGCTCGGTTGCGATCACGTGACGCTCGGCAGACAAAGCGTGTACTGTACGTACCGCAGTAGTAGACTGTACGTACTGCAGTGGTATACTGTACGTACTAAAGTGGTATACTGTACGTACTGCAGTAGTAAACTGTACGTACTACAGTGGTATACTGTAGTACTACAGCAGTATACTGTACGTACTACAGTAGTAAACTGTACGTACTACAGTAGTATACTGTACGTACTGCAGTGGTATTACTGTACGTACTACAGTAGTATACTGTACGTACTACAGTAGTATACTGTACGTACTACAGTAGTATACTGTACGTACTACAGTAGTATACTGTACGTACTGCAGTAGTATACTGTACGTACTACAGTAGTATACTGTACGTACTGCAGTGGTATACTGTACGTACTACAGTGGCATACTGTACGTATTGCAGTAGTATACTGTACATACTACTGTGGTATACTGTACGTACTGCAGTAGTATACTGTATGTACTACAGTGGTATACTGTACGTACTGCAGTGGTATATTGTACGTACTACAGTGGCATACTGTACGTACTGCAGTAGTATACTATACGTACTACAGTACTCGTATTGCAAGACCTCGCTCGTTTATCAATGAATATTTATTTAAAAATTTTGCTCGTCTTGAAAAACACTCGCAGAACAAGTTACTCGCAATCCAAGTTGACTGTGAGGTGACGAGCGTGCATGTTGTGTTGTATTGTATATGTGTGTATATAGTGTTGTGTAAGCGTGCATGTTGTGTTGTATATGTGTGTATATAGGTGTGTAAGCGTGCATGTTGTGTTGTATATGTGTGTATATAGGTGGTAAGCGTGCATGTTTGTTGTATATGTGTGTAATGGTGTGTAAGCGTGCATGTGTGTGTATATGTGTGTATATAGGTGTGTAAGCGTGCATGTTGTGTTGTATATGTGTGTTATAGGTGTGTAAGCGTGCATGTTGTGTTGTATATGTGTGTATATAGGTGTGTAAGCGTGCATGTTGTGTGTAATAGGTGTATAGAGGTGTGAGCGTGCATTTGGTTGTTATGTATATGTGGTTATAGGTGTGTAAGCGTGCATGTTGTGTTGTACATAGAGGTGTAGAGGGTGTACGAGCGTGCATATTTGTGTGTACATAGAGGTGTGGTAGAGGTGTGTAAGTGTGCATGTTGTGTTTACATAGAGGTGTGGTAGAGGTGTGTAAGCGTGCATGTTGTGTTGTACATAGAGTGTGGTAGAGGTGTAGAGCGTGCATTTGTGTTGTACATAGAGGTGTGGTAGAGGTGTGTAAGTGTGCTTTGGTTGTACATAGAGGTGTGGTAGAGGTGTGTAAGCGTGCATGTTGTGTTGTACATAGAGGTGTGGTAGAGGTGTGTAAGCGTGCATGTTGTGTTGTACATAGAGGTGTGGTAGAGGTGTGTAAGCGTGCATTGTGTTGTACATAGAGGTGTGGTAGGGTGTGTAAGCGTCATGTTGTGTTGTACATAGAGGTGTGGTAGAGGTGTGTAAGCGTGCATGTTTTGTTGTACATAGAGTGTGTAGAGGTGTGTAAGCGTGCATAGTTGTGTTGTAACATAGAGGGTGTGGTAGAGTGTGTGTAAGCGTGCATGTGTTGCTTGTGTTGTACATAGAGGTGTGGTAGAGGTGTGTAAGCGTGCATGTTGTGTTGTACATGAGTGTGTAGAGGTGTGTAAGCGTGCAGTTGTGTTGTACATATATGTGGGTAGGTGTGTAAGCGTGCATGTTGTGTTGTACATAGAGGTGTGGTAGAGGTGTGTGAGCGTGCATGTTGTGTTGTATATATGTGTGTGTATAGAGGTGTGTAAGAGTGCATATTGTGTTGTATTGTATATATGTGTATAGGTGTGTGTAAGCGTGCATGTTGTCTTGATTATATATGTGTGTATAGAGGCGTGCATAGGTGTACGAGCGTGCGTGTCGTGTTGTACATAGAGGAGTTGTATAAAGACGCGTGCAGCGCTGTGCATGCCTACCAAGCCCATGCGGTGAGCCTTGAAGAAGATCGGGGTCCACATCCAGTTGAGCGCCAGCTGCGCCCCGTAGAGGCCCAGCGGGGTCAGGGCGTCGCCGCTGAAGCCCCCGACGTCACGCCACACCAGGTACGACGCGTACCTGCCTCGCACGCACACACAACCACGCTGGTGACGCTGGTGACCTCGCCGCGTGACCCCCGCAGCGTGACCCCGCTGCGTGACCCCGCTGCGTGACCCCGGAGTGTGACCCCGGAGTGTGACCCTGCAGTGTGACCCGCCGTGTGACCCCGCCGTGTGACCCGGAGTGCGACCCGCAGCGTGACCCCGCAGTGTGACCCCGCCGCGTGACCCCGCAGTGTGACCCGGAGTGTGACCCCGGAGTGTGACCCCGCAGCGTGACCACGCAGCGTGACCCGCAGTGTGACCACGCAGCGTGACCCCGCAGTGTGACCCCGGAGTGTGACCCCGCAGTGTGACCCCGGAGTGTGACCCCGCCGTGTGACCCCGCAGTGTGACCCGCCATGTGACCCCGCAGTGTGACCCGCCGTGTGACCCCGCAGTGTGACCCCGCCATGTGACCCCGGAGTGTGACCCCGCAGTGTGACCCCGCCGTGTGACCCCGCCGTGTGACCCCGGAGTGTGACCCTGCGGTTACGAGTTTGAAAGGAAATAAGGTTGGATTTCGTTTGCCCCTTTCTGGCACTGCAAGAGGTCACGGGACCTTTCGTGGCAGTAAAACATTACTTCACTGGAACCTCATTTGCCAGTAAAAAATATGATAATTGGTTTTTTACCCTTTTATCTGGCAACAAAACTGACACCTTTTTTACGAGGAGTCGTGTTGCATAGACCACAATACCTGCGGTCGTAATGCAAACAAAAAACATAACTCTGATAATGTATGCAGCTCTCATACTCTGATGGTGCATTGTCTTTGAGTTGTGTGCCTTTTGGCGTCATCTGGTCCAACACCATGTGAGACTAGGCTCTAAGGAAAGCTGTCTCGGGTGTGGACCAATCAACTTCAAGGACAGTGCATACATTATCAATTATGTTTTTTGTTTGCATTATGACTGCAGGTATTGTGGTCTATGCAAACATGACTCCTTGTAAAAAAAGTGTCAGTTTTGTTGCCAGATAAAAGGGTAAAAAACCAATGATCAAAACATTACTTTTCATACTCTGCCAGTTATCAAAGTGTATGAAAGATAAGAATAGGGTTTTAGCCTTTGTGGCGATAACACAGGCGGTGTGTTAAGATGTTCAAACACCGTAACGGATGCCTCTTGCAAAGGAGTCCCGCATTGACCACGCACGGTCCTTGTGTTGATCATGCAAACACAACACGCTCTGAATTTAGATGTAAAGCTTTCGTGACTGCAGGGATTCACATTCTTGTTCTTTCGGTAAAGTCACGTAGAAGGGAAGTAATAAAATAATAACAACATTTTTACAAATAATTCTCACGACGTTTCGGCCACAACGCAAGCAGCCGTCCTCAGTTTTATTTTTATTATTTTATTACTTCCCTTCTACGTGACTTTACCGAAAGAACCAAGAAGATGAATCCCTGCAGTCACGAAAGCTTTAAATCGTGAGAATTATTTTATTGTTTTATTTTTATTATTTTATTACTTCCCTTCTACGTGACTTTACCGAAAGAACCAAAAAGATGAATCCCTGCAGTCACGAAAGCTTTAAATCGAAATTTTATTATGTTTTATTTTTATAATTTTATTATTTCCCTTCTACGTGACTTTACCGAAAGAACCAAAAAGATGAATCCCTGCAGTCACGAAAGCTTTAAATCGAAATTTTGCTCTTCTAGTTTCCACGAACGACTCACCCCATAATTCTAGATTTGAAGCTTTCGTGACTGCAAGGATTCATACTCTTGTTCTTTCGGTAAAGTCACGTAGGTAAAAAATGAAATTAAAATTAATAAAAATAAAATAATATCACGACGTTTCGGAGGCAACACAAGTCTCCGTCATCAGGTGGAACCGTCACAGCCAGATTTGCTGCATCAAGGTGCATCAAGGTGCGGAATCTGGCTGTGACGGTCCACCTGATGACGGAGACTTGTGTTGCCTCCGAAACGTCGTGATTTTATTGTTTTATTTTTATTAATTTTTATTTCATTTTTTACCTACACGGTGACTTTACCGAAAGAACTACGAGTTCGACTCACCCATGCCGGTGTACAGCAGCGGCCACACCACGGGGAAGGCCCGGTTGGGCGGCCGCCACTCCGGCTTCTTGAGGCCTTCGTACCAGCCCTTGATCTCGCTGCGCGTGAGCACGCCGCCCGCAAGGCCGCCCACGTGCGGCAGGAGGGTGGCGCACACGGGAGGCACCCACGCAGACCACGCCATCGTGGTCCCTGCGGCACACGGCATCACCACGTCATCGTCGCCACCGTCATCGCCACGACGTCAATATGGCGTCGCGATCACTGCCGCGTCATCGCCGCGACGTCATCGCCGCGTCATAGCCGCACCATCACGGCATCATCGCCATCGCCACGACGTCAGCACGGCATCGCAATCACTGCCTCGTCATCGCCGCGACGTCATCGCCGCGACGTCATCGCCACGTCATCGCCGCACCATCACGGCATCACCACCGTCATCGCCCGTCATCGCCATCGCCGCGACGACGTCAGCACGGCGTCGCAATCACTGCCGCGTCATCGCCGCGACGTCATCGCCGCACCATCACGGCATCATCGCCACGCCATCGCCGCGTCATCGCCACGTCATCACCATCGCCATGACGTCAGCACAGCGTCACAATCACTGCCGCGTGATCGCCACGTCATCGCCGCGTCATCATCACCATCGCCGCTTCACCACAGCACCATCACGGCATCATCATCACCATCGCCGCGACGTCATTGCCGCTTCACCACGGCACGGATCCACCCAGCCACCACACACCGCCCACACACCCTTCACCGTGTTAGCCTTTACAACAATCACGGACGCGTCTGACAACCAGCTCATGTAAACCACGTGGACACGGTCTGCCTCCCACCACTCTTGATCCCCACCCCTCCCATCTGTACGTCTCCCTCTGTCACTCTAAACCGGCTCGATCCTCCCGTAGTAAACCACGTGACTGACGCGTGGCCAGCCCCACTCTGAATCCCACCTCTCTCCCCGCCCACCAGAAAACCGACGCCGCTCCTCCTCCTCCTCGCAGCAGCAGCAGCAGCAAGAGCAGCAGCAGCAGCAACAGCAGCAGCAGCAACAGCAAGAGTAGCAACAGCAGCAGTAGCAGCAACAGCAGCAGCATCAACAGCAGCAACAACAACAGCAGCAGCAACAGCAGCAGCAGCAACAGCAGTAGCAGCAGCAGCAGCAACAGCAGCAGCAGCAGCAACAGCAGCAGCAACAGCAACAACAGCAGCAGCAGCAACAACAGCAGTGAGGCCCTAGTCCGGCCTCGTCTGCCTCCCCATCCCCGTCTCTCCTGCCCCTTTGATCCCGTCCCTCCGTTCCTTCGACCATCCTTCTCGCCATTCAGACTCTGTCTCCTCGACAGACCTGTTCTTCACCTGAGGACGGCTGCTTGCGTTGTGGCCGAAACGTCGTGAGAATTGTATTTTATTATGTTTTATTTTCATTATTTTATTATTTCCCTTCTACGTGACTTTACCGAAAGAACCAAGAAGATACGTACGCGATTCCGTGCCCGAAGACCGAGGCAAGCATGGGTAGCATCCAGAAGTATCCAGCAGCATCCCAATTCCCCGGTGCGACGGACGCTACCCCGGGGTCAGCCGTACGACCGCTTGACCCCGCTCGCTCGAACCGCGTCGTGTCCAATTCGCGTTCCGCGTTGGAACAAAGATGCGTTCCCTCATTTGCTCGAATCGCATTCCCCCATTTTCCTCCGTCTCTCTCTCTTCTCTCCACGCACCATCGCATCCTTGACACTCTGCGGGCCCCTTTTCTTGCAGCGGTGCGCGCCGCGGGTGCAAAGTTTCTCGCAATAATATTGAATCACTTCTCCTTGTTCTTTCGGTAAAATCACGTAGAAAGAAATTAATAAAATATTATTTATTAATTTAAAGCTTTCGTGACTGCAGGGATTCATCTTCTTGGTTCTTTCGTAAAGTCACGTAGAAAGAAATGAATAAAATATTATTTTATTATTAATTAAAATCACGTAGAAAGAAATTAATAAAATATTATTGTATTAATTAATATAAATAGTATTTTATTAATTTCTTTGTACGTGATTTTTTATGATTAAAATAATATTGTATTACTTCCCTTCTACGCGACTTTACCGGAAAGAACCAAGAAGATGAATCCCTGCAGTCACGAAAGCTTTAAATCGAAATTTAATCACTTATTAACGATTTGAGCCACAGCGTGTCCAATGACAAATTATACTGGTAGGAACGAAGTGAACCAGCCTACAAGAGATTATATCGTCCGTCCGTCCGTCCGTGTAGCAACATCGCCCCCTACTGCAAACACTTTGCAGGACCCTACAAAAACCTTTAGACTCATAAGGCTTTCATGGCTAAACAAGTGTAATAATACATTATGTTTATATTCTTTGGCTATTCATTCCTACCAGCCCACCACACAGGGACCTGTTTTTCAGGAGATTCCTGGCTTTGGGTTTCTTGTATAAGGTCTGTACGTTTAACACGTAGGCTTTCGCGACCAATGTTATTCATAAT
>MU249727.1:30000-80000 GCA_018977245.1 Lethenteron camtschaticum | reverse complement strand
CGTGGTCGAAATAGATATTAAATAATGTTGGAGCCAAAGGACATCCCTGTCGCACCCCAAGGTGTACAGGGAAAGGCTCCGACTCCCGGCCACGTAGTTTTACCCGTGCCCGCTCACCATCATGAAGGCCCTTAATGATCGTGATCAGAGGGTCAGGGACTCCGAAAGCACGGAGAACAACCCAGAGCCCAGGCTACTGATGGTATCATAGGCCTTGACCAGGTCAATAAAGCAGAGATGTAGGTCTTGTTGGAATTCCCTACACCTCTGCTGTAGCAGACGGACAGAAAATATGGCATCTGTGCAGGACCGCCCTTTCATGAAACCGCATTGGGGCTCCGCAAGCCTCTCCTCAGCGTGCCTAGCAAGGCGATGTTGAATAATCCTTGCCAGGACCTTTCCGGCACACTGAGGAGTGAAATGCACACACACATACATAGAGGGCCCAGGGTTGCTGTGGCATCACCCGAGAATGATCTTACATCACCAACTCGCACTGCGTGGCAAAATTGGTGAAATATGGTACTTTAAACCCCCCGCCAAACCTGCTACGCATTTCACAAGTAGTACTAATCGCATATCTGCATTTCCCATAAATATGTTAAATTCCTCTTGATATGCAAAATATTTTGTCAAGGCGCTCTTCCCCCCTCCATCCCAGCTTAAATAGTCGCTCCAAGCCTGGAGTGTGTCATTCAGACTCTGTCTTCTCGACAGACCTGTTCTTCACCTGAGGACGGCTGCTTGCGTTGTGGCCGAAACGTCGTGAGAATTATATTTATGTTTTATTTGTATTATTTATTATTCCATTCTACGTGACTTTACCGAAAGAACCAAGAAGATGGTGAAATATGGTTAAATAACCACCCCCCCCCCCCTCCCAACGGCGTGGGGACAGCCCTCATCCAGCAGTGGATCGAACCACGTCTCACACGCGGTGGCGTAACATAACGCTGCATACGCGGAGCGGTCTGTAATCTGATTTCAACGGAGCATTACTTTACAACCAGCCTGCCCTGTGGGACCCTCTGGTCTGTGCCAACAGAGCCGCAAGGCCACGTTGCTAAACCCGAGCAAAGTGTTGCAATCGCGAACTGGAGCCTCAACGCACTCCGATCATATCCGCCGGAAAATATTGTCTTATTTAAAAAGGAAAACATCAACTACAAAAAAAACTCCTTTTAAATCCTTTATATTAAGTTCACTTGCTTGCTTGCTTGCGCGCTTACGACCGTGCAAATCTTTCGGTCGTTTTTTAACCCACTTCCCGTGATCCAATCGAGCTGACATTTTCCACACAGACTCGTTGTGCGTGACAATTAATGTTCGTGAAAATTTTTTTCAAAATTTTCCACTTTTTAGAAAAAAATGTTTCATATTTAATTTAAAATACCAATGTGATAAAAATGAAACTCTTACTCAAGAAAACAGAAATGAATAATAAAATAAAACCGATGCCACGCATATAAAGGATTTATAGTGAAAACTTTGTTTTTACGGGTTAACTTTTTTTTATATTCAACGGTAGCCCACGGCNGAGCACTTCTTCAGAGGCACCTGGCCAAATGATCGCTCAACGAANTGCTTATATCATCACCATCATCGTCGTGTGGACGTGTGACAGCAGAAGGACCCGGAGAAAAATCCACACGGCCACGGGNANAGAAAGACACGCAAACTCCAAATATACAGCAGGCGTCAGGGTCGGATCGAACCCACGACCTCCTGCACACCAGGCGAGGTAGTTAACATCTCACGTGGAGNGAGAGACACGCACTCCAAATACACAGCAGCGTCAGGGTCGGGATCGAACCCACGACCTCCTGCACACCAGGCGAGGTAGTAACATCTCAGTGATGAGAAAAGAGAGAGACACGCAAACTCCAATTACAGCAGTCNGGGTGGGATCGAACCACGACCTCCTGCACACCAGGCGAGGTAGTAACATCTCCACGTGAGAGAGAGAGNAGACACGCAAACTCCAAAAATATACAGCAGCGTCAGGGTGGGTTTTCTAATCGAACCACGACCTCCTGCACACCAGGCGAGGTAGTCAACATCTCAGTGANGAGAGGAGNCACGCAAACTCCAAATATACAGCAGGCGTCAGGGTCGGATCGAACCACGACCTCCTGCACACCAGGCGAGGTAGTTAACATCTCCTACGTGGAGAGAGAGAGACACGCAAACTCCAAATATACAGCAGCGTCAGGTCGGATCGAACCACGACCTCTGCACACCAGGCGAGGTAGTCAACATCTCACGAGATGAGGAGAGAGNCNNGCAAACTCCAATATACAGCAGCATCAGGTCGGATCGAACCACGACCTCCTGCACACAGGCGAGGTAGTAACATCTCACGTGGAGATGGAGCACGCAAACTCCAATATAAAGACGTCAGGTCGGACGAACCACGACTCCTGCACACCAGCGAGGTAGTTAACATCTCACGTGGAGATAGAGGACACGCAAACTCCAATATACANCAGGCGTCAGGTCGGATCGACCGACCTCCTGCACACCAGGCGAGGGTAGTCAACATCTCACGTGGATGANGNGGACAAACTCCAANTATACAGCANGGCGTCAGGTCGGATGAACCACACTCCTGCACACCAGGCGAGGTAGTAACATCTCACGTGGAGATNATATGAGATAGACGCAAACTCCAAATACACAGTCAGGNTCGGNATAACCACGACCTCCTGCACACCAGGCGAGGTAGTTAACATCTCACCANGTGATGAGAGNGAAGGGACACAAACTCCAAATATACCACCGTGATGATGAAGCACATTTCAGGTCGGATCGAACCACGACTCCTGCACACCAGCGAGTAGTTAACATCTCACGTGGAGNAAACTCCAATATACAGCGNGCGCCAGGGGTCGGATCGAACCACGACTCCTGCACACAGGCGAGTAGTTAACATCTCACGTGGAGATGATGATGGAGACCGCAACTCCAAATACACAGCAGACGTCAGGGTCGGATCGAACCACGACTCCTGTCACACCAGGACGAGGTAGTCAACATCTCACGTGGAGAGCACGCAACTCCAAATATACAGCACAGGCATCAGGTCGGATCGAACCACGACCTCCTGCACACCAGCGAGGTAGTCAACATCTCACGTGGAGAGATGATGAGAGACGCAAACTCCCAATTACACNCGTCAGGTCGGATGAACCACGACTCCTGCACACGGCGAGTAGTACTCTCACGTGGAGAGATGAAGACAAACTCCAAATACANCANTCAGGCGGATCGAACCACGACTCCTGCACACCAGCGAGGTAGTTAACATCTCAGAGAGGAGACGCAAACTCCAAATATCAGACAGTCAGGGTCGGATCGAACCCACGACTCCTGTACACCAGGCGAGGTAGTCAACATCTACGTGGANATGNGAGAGAGNCANGCAAACTCCAAATATACAGCACAGGCATCAGGTCGGATGAACCACGACCTCCTGCACACAGGCAGGTAGTCAACATCTCACGTGGAAGATGAGAGAGNCACGCAAACTCCAAATATACAGCACAGGCATCAGAGTCGGGATCGAACCCACGACTCCTGCACACCAGGCGAGGTAGTCAACATCTCCGTGAAGAGGAGAGAGNCGCAAACTCCAATACAGCAGCGCCAGGTCGGATCGAACCCCACGACCTCCTGTACACAGGCGAGGTAGTTAACCTCNTAGCCAAGGAGAGGAGAGAGACACGCAAACTCCAAATACAGCAGGCGTCAGTGTAGGATCGAACCCACGACCTCCTGCACACCAGGCGAGGTAGTTAACATCTCTACGTGATGATGAGAGGAGACGACAAACTCCAAATATAGCAGCACAGCAGTCAGGTCGGGATCGAACCACGACCTCCTGCACACCAGGCGAGGTAGTTAACATCTCTACGTGGAGGAGGAGACACGCAAACTCCAAATACAGACAGCAGNCAAGGTCGGGATCGAACCCACGACCTCCTGTACACCAGGCGAGGTAGTCAACATCTCTACGTGGATGAGAGAGAGACACGCAAACTCCAAATATACAGCACAGGCATCAGAGTCGGGATCGAACCCACGACCTCCTGCACACCAGGCGAGGTAGTCAACATCTCTACGTGGAGAGNGAGAGAGNCACGCAAAACTCCAAATATACAGCAGGCGTCAGGTAGGGATCGAACCACGACTCCTGCACACCAGGCGAGGTAGTCAACATCTCTACGTGGAGAGATGAGAGAGAGACANGCAAACTCCAAATATACAGCACGCATCAGAGTCGGATCGAACCACGACCTCCTGCACACCAGGCGAGGTAGTTAACATCTCTACGTGGAGAGAGAGAGAGNCACCGCAAACTCCAAATATACAGCAGGCGCCAGGTCGGATCGAACCACGACNTCCTGCACACCAGGCGAGGTAGTTAACATCTCTACGTGANGANGANGAGGAGACACAAACTCCAAATACACAGCAGCNTCAGGGTCGGGATCGAACCACGACCTCCTGCACACCAGGCGAGGTAGTTAACATCTCNACGTGGTGAGGAGAGAGAGACACCGCAAACTCCAAATATACAGCAANCGCCAGGGTCGGATCGAACCACGACCTCCTGCACACCAGGCGAGGTAGTTAACATCTCTAGTCANCGTGGAGATGAGAGAGAGAGACACGCAAACTCCAATACACAGCAANNCGTCAGGTCGGGATCGAACCACGACCTCCCACACCAGGCGAGGTAGTCAACTCTCTCCAAATATACAGCCACGCGTGATGATGATACCAGGCGAGGTAGTTAACATCTCTACGGGGAGGAGAGAGNCACTGCAAACTCCAAAATATGGCAGCACGCATCAGAGTCGGATCGAACCCACGACTCCTGCACACCAAGCGAGGTGTCAACAGGGTCTCTACGTGGAGAGNGNGAGACANGCAAACTCCAAATACAAGCAGCAGGCGTCAGGGTCGAGATGAACCCACGACTCCTGCACATTTTTTTGCCAGCGGGGTAGTTACACTCTAGCCACGCGTGATTGATGAGAGACACCGCAAACTCCAAATATAGANCGTCAGGGTCGGGATCGAACCCACACCTCCTGCAACCAGGCGAGGTAGTTAACATCTCCTAGCCACCGTGATGATGATGATGAGAGAGAGCACGCAAAACTCCAAATATNCAGAGCAGCAGGTCGTCAGGGTCGGGATCGAACCACGCCTCCTGTCACCGGACATCAACATCTCCNAGCCATCGTGATGATGATGAGGAGAGAGATCACGTCAACTCCAAATATAGCAGCACCATCAGAGTCGGATCNAACCCAGCCTCCTGCACACCGGCGAGTAGTCAACATCTCCTAGCACCGTGATGATGATGAGAGAGACACAGCAAACTCCAAATATAACAGCACAGCATCAGAGTCGGGATCGAACCACGACCTCCTGCACACCAGNCNAGGTAGTCAACATCTCCTAGCACCGTGATGATGATGAGAGAGAGAGNCAGCATCCAAATATCAGCAGCGCCAGGGTCGGATCAACCCACGACCTCCTCACACCAGCAGGTAGTTAACATCTCCTAGCCACCGAGATGATGAGATGCACAGCAAANTCATATCAGCAGCGTCAGTGTAGGGATCAACCCAGCCTCCTCACACCAGCGAGGTAGTCATCTCCGCACCGTGATGATGATGAGAGAGAGAAGACAGCAAACTCCNAATATCACAGCGTCAGGGTCGGGATCAACCCAGCCTCCTCACACAGCGAGGTAGTTAACATCTCCTAGCACCGTGATGATGATGAGAGAAGACACGCAAACTCCAAATATCAGCAGCGCAACGCCAGGTCGGATCAACCCACGACCTCCTGTACACCAGGCGAGGTAGTCAACATCTCCTAGCCACCGTGATGATGATGAGAGAGAGACAACGCAAACTCCAATATACAGCACAGGCATCAATAGAGTCGGGATCGCCCACGACCTCCTGCACACCAGCGAGGAGTCAACACCTAGCCACCGTGATGATGATGAGAGAGACACGCAAACTCCAAATATACACAGCAGGCGTCAGTGTAGGAAACCCACGACCTCCTGCACACCAGGCGAGGTAGTTAACATCTCCAGCCACCGTGATGATGATGAGGAGAGAGAGACAGCAAACTCCAAATATACAGCAGCAGGCGTCAGGGTCGGGATCGAACCCACGACCTCCTGCACACCAGGCGAGGTAGTTAACATCTCCTAGCCACCGTGATGATGATGAGGAGAGAGACACGCAAACTCCAAATATACAGCAGCAGGCGCCAGGGTCGGGATCGAACCCACGACCTCCTGTACACCAGGCGAGGTAGTCAACATCTCCTAGCCACCGTGATGATGATGAGATGAGAGAGACACCGCAAACTCCAAATATACAGCACGCATCAGAGTCGGGATCGAACCCACGACCTCCTGCACACCAGGCGAGGTAGTTAACATCTCCTAGCCACCGTGATGATGATGATGAGAGAGAGAGACACGCAAACTCCAAATACACAGCAGCAGCAGCGTCAGGGTCGGGATCGAACCCACGACCTCCTGCACACCAGGCGAGGTAGTCAACATCTCCTAGCCACCGTGATGGTGATGAGAGAGAGACACGCAAACTCCAAATATACAGCACGCATCAGAGTCGGGATCGAACCCACGACCTCCTGCACACCAGGCGAGGTAGTTAACATCTCCTAGCCACCGTGATGATGATGAGAGAGAGAGACACGCACACTCCAAATACAACAGCAGGCGCCAGGGTCGGGATCGAACCCACGACCTCCTGCACACCAGGCGAGGTAGTTAACATCTCCTAGCCACCGAGATGATGATGACTAAGAGAGAGACACGCAAACTCCAAATATACAGCAGGCGTCAGTGTAGGGATCGAACCCACGACCTCCTGCACACCAGGCGAGGTAGTTAACATCTCCTAGCCACCGTGATGATGATGAGAGAGAGAGAGACAAGCAAACTCCAAATATACAGCAGCAGGCGTCAGGGTCGGGATCGAACCCACGACCTCCTGCACACCAGGCGAGGTAGTTAACATCTCCTAGCCACCGTGATGATGATGAGAGAGAGACACGCAAACTCCAAATATACAGCAGCAGGCGCCAGGGTCGGGATCGAACCCACGACCTCCTGCACACCAGGCGAGGTAGTTAACATCTCATAGCCACTGCTTGGCCCGAGGTGCTGACACTCCAATGTCTTCGTCACCACCGTGGGGGGGGGGGGGGGTGGCGAAATCAATGGTGGAGCACGTGGGGGCGGGGGGGGTGAGAACCGAGGTCACTTTCAACTCGGAGACAACCCAGTCGATGCCTCTCTCCATCCCTCCCCTCCTCATCTGTCTCCTTTATCTCGGCGGCAGACGTGTCAATCACACGTTTGCAACCCCGTCGCGTTTAGCGTTGTCGATTCTTATCCGTGGAGCCAATTCCATTGAATGCGCTCGCAACGCTTCTCGTGCTGCCTGGGCGGTCATGGGAAAGCTCTCTGCTATCAACTACAATTCTGGCCACCTGGTTGATTACGTTCTTCCAAAGATTGCTAAATTGGGAAGTTAAGTGTGAAATTTGTAAGTGTTGACCGAGCCTCTCTGTGTTGCATTGCATTATATTTCGAAATTTGGCTCGGTTTATTTGCCAGTAAAAATATGATAATTGTTTTTTTTTTACCTTTTTACATTATCAGAGTTATGTCTTTTGTTTGTAATATGACTGCAGGTATTGCGGTCTACACAAACATGACTCCTTGTAAAAAGGTGTCAGTTTTGTTGCCAGATAGAAGGGTAAAAAACCAATTATCAGGTTTATTTGATTTAGTGTACTTTCTCTGTCTCCACTCGTTTTTGTCGTTCTTATGTTCTGCTCTCTCTGTGTGTCTCGGCTGTTGTCCATCTCCCTCTCTGCAGCGTGCCACTCATTGACATGCTAATTTCTCTAAGCATTCTCTCTCTCTCTCCGTCCCCTCTCTCTATTTAAGGCCTCGACACAGAGACGTGGTTTCTCTGTGTGCCTATGTGTGTCTCTCTCTCTATGTATCTCTGTGATATCTGTCTCTACTTATATGTCTGTCTATATGTCTCTGGTTCTGTGTTTAATCTCTCTCTCAAATTTAGCATTCTCAGGAAGAACGTAATCAACCAGGTAGGGTGTTGACTGTTATGTTATCCGACTCTCTCTGTGGTATTACATTACATTCTAAGTATACTAGATTTGTGTTTCTATTTCATTTATACCTGATGATGATTGCTTGTGTTGCAATCGAAGCGTCGTATGCTAGTATTTATTTATTATTTTATCCTTATACGTGATTTACCGAAAGAACCAAAGAGTAATTCCTGCAGTCACGAAAGCTCCAAATTAAGTTTGATCTTGGCTCTCCAGAAACCGAAGCCTCCTTGTTGCACAAAAGTGGTGAACCATTTACCCCGATTGCCTATCTTTCATCTTCTTGGTTCTTTCGGTAAAGTCACGTAGAAGGGAAATAATAAAATAATAAAAATAAAACATCATAAAATACAATTCTCACGACTACAACGCAAGCAGCGTCCTCTAACAGGTCTGACGTGAACATCAGATGCTGGCAGACTGTTCTTCACTGGGACTCTTTTGTGGCCGAAACGTCGTGAGAATTATTTTATTATGTTAATTTTTTTTATTTCCTTTCTGCGCTTCGAAAGAACAGAATTCCCTGCAGTACGAAAGTTTAAATTANTTATTTTATTATGTTTNATTTTATTATTTTATTACTTCCCTTCTACGTGACTTTACCGAAAGAACAAGAAGATGAATCCCTGCAGTCACTAAAGCTTTAAATCGAAAATTCAAATAGCGTTACAATACAATATGCAATTACAATAGCGTTACAATACAATAGGCAATTACAATAGCGTTACAATACAATAGGCAATTAAAATAGCGTTACAATAGGCAATTACAATAGGACGGCTGCTTGCGTTGTGGCCGAAACGTCGTGAACATTGTATTTTATTTTTTATTTTTTTATTTCCTTTCTACGTGACTTTACCGAAAGAACCAAGAAGATGAATCCCTGCAGTCACGAAAGCGACCCTGGTGCGACCGGGTACGGGTAAGGAATCAAAACCGTTTGCGACCTCTGATATTGGCACTGCACTTCCCGTGCACATGCATCATGCAGTCGCATCCATGTGCCACTGCATCGACACACGGACAACGTGTGTCACTCCACTGCTGGATGAGAAGGGGCAGCACATTTTGCCTTGGAGGCCGAGGTCGCAACCGGGTACCCGATACCCGTACCCTACCGATACCCGGCTACCCGTACCCGGCCAGGTACGGCTACCCGTTTGCGACCCTGGTGCGGCCGGGTACGGGTAGGCCGTGAGTCACTGGTGAGTCACCGTTTGTCACTCATTTCGGGTAGGGTACGGGTACGGGTAGGCCGTGAGTGACTGGTGAGTAACCGTTTGTCACTCATTTCGGGTAGGGTACGGGTACGGGTAGGCCGTGAGTCACTGGTGAGTCACCGTGTGTCACTCATTTCCCAACGTCTTGTATCTTCTGACAATTCAAGTTCCTAGAATCAACCCACCCACGCCTGCAACATGGCTTCATCCCAAGAGGTCGCAATCAGGTACCCGATACCCGTACCCTACCCGATACCCGTTTGCGACCCTGTTGCGGCCGGGTACGGGTAAGGAATCAAAACCCGTTTGCGACCTCTGCTTGGAGGCCGCGTTGGGTATTTCACCACACAATGACTGTCGTCACCACGTGATGGAGTTTGGCCAAGCCGGGGCCCAGCTCAGGTGTCTGGTGATGTGGTCGAGAGGCAATTCTGCAGGGTGGTCCAGATGTCTTGTGACCCCTCCTCCTCATTCCCACTATTTATTGAGCCCTTCATTTTGCTCTTTGGGTGTTTCGGTAAAGACCCTTGACGTTGTTTCCCTTCCCGTCTCTGCGTGTTCATTTTTTTCTTCGGTCTCCACGCTGCCCTGTCTGTCTCCACGCTGCACCAGGTACTCATTTGAGGCCGAGTCGACCTAGGGGAGGCCCAGGACCGGTTCAAATAATCGTCACAGGGTGTTGGCCGTGAGCGGGAATCGAACTCGGGTCGCCAGGCTCGTAGCGCAGCGCGCTAACCACTACACTACCACTCCACACACAGACGCACACACACAGACACGTACACACGCATACACAGGCACACACACACACAGACACACACACAGGCACATACACAGGCACACACACGCACACACACACACAGACACACACACACGCATACACACACACAGTGACACACACACACAGGCACACACAGACACACACACACGCACACAGGCACACACACGCACACAGGCACACACAGGCACATACACAGGCACACACACAAACGCACACACACACGCACACACACACAGGCACACACACACAGGCACACACACAGACACACACAGACACACACACACAGGCACACACACATGCACACACACACACACACACAGGCACACACAAGCACACACAGGCACACACACACAGGCACACACAGGCACACACACACAGACACACACAGGCACACACACACACAGACACACACACAGGCACACACACAGACACAGTCACACACAGACACAGACACACACAGGCACACACACAGACACACACACACAGACACACACACAGACACACACAGACACACACACAGGCACACACACAGACACACACACAGACACACGCACACACACACAGGCACACACATACACAGGCACACACAGACACATACACAGACACACACACAGACACAGGCACAGACACACACACAGACACACACGCACACACACACAGGCGCACACATACACAGGCACACACAGACACACAGGCACACACACACACAGACACACGCACACGCGCACACACACACGCGCACACACACAGGCATACACACACACAGTGACACACACACACACAGTCACACAGACACACGCACACGCGCACACACACACGCGCACACACACAGGCATACACACACACACAGTGACACACACACACAGACACACACACAGGCACACACACACACGCGCACACACACAGGCATACACACACACAGGCACACACACNGGCACACACACACACGCACACACAGGCACACACACACACAGGCACACACACACACACACACACACACAGGCACACACACACACACACACACGCACACACACACAGNCACACACACACAGGCACACACACACAGGCACACACACACGTGCGCGCGCGAACGGAGAGCAAGTCACATTAGTGTGCAAATGATCGGGGGAAGCCGGGGAAATGATTGCCCTTTAAATTATACCGCACGAAGATTAAAGGTGAAATCTGTGCCGCAGTCAAAGAGCACACACACACACACCTCGCCTGCTTGGCATCGATACACGCACAGCTTGCGTAATTGTGAGATCCGGAATGTATGGAACGATGTGGACACACAAACAAACACACACGAGCAAAAATAAAGATACCCCCACTCCCGTGTAGCCTGCAAGAGGCTGTTGGGGCAAGTGCTGTTAGCGAGTAGCACCAATGAAGACCGGCACGGCACACGAGGGGTGGGTGGCCAGCACCACGCATGAACACACACACATATACAAAGACAAAGATCCCCCGTGTAGCCTTAACAGACTGTTGGGGCAAGTGCTGTTACGAGCAGCACCTATGAAGGCCGGCACGGCACACGAGGGGTGGGTGGCCAGCACCACGCATGAACACACACACACGCATATACAAAAGACAAAGATCCCCCGTGTAGCCTTAACAGACTGTTGGGGCAAGTGCTGTTAGCGAGTAGCACCTATGAAGGCCGGCACGGCACACGAGGGGGTGGGTGGCCAGCACCACGCATGAACACAGACACACGCATATACAACAGACAAAGATCCCCCGTGTAGCCTGTAACAGACTGTTGGGGCAAGTGCTTTAACACGTAGTCGT
Source organism: Lethenteron camtschaticum (assembly GCA_018977245.1). Lineage (NCBI taxonomy): Eukaryota > Metazoa > Chordata > Hyperoartia > Petromyzontiformes > Petromyzontidae > Lethenteron > Lethenteron camtschaticum. Next base: position 67,997 of record MU249727.1, on the reverse strand, counting down.
CTTTCGCGACCGATTAATGTGTTTGGGGTTAGATCGCGTTAAGTATAAATGTGTCGTGACCCCCAATGTGGGAAGGCTATCCTGTGAGTGTGCGTGTGTGTACGTGTGTGTACGTGTGTGTACGTGTGTGTACGTGTGTGTGCGTGTGTGTACGTGTATGTGTACGTGTATGTGTGTGTACGTGTGTGTGTACGTGTGTGTACGTGTGTGTACGTGTGTGTGTGTGTACGTGTGTGTGTGCGTGTGTGTGTACGTGTGTTTGTACGTGTGTGTGTGTGTGTACGTGTGTGTGTACGTGTGTGTGTGTGTGTGTGTNCGTGTGTGTGTGTGTGTTTGTACGTGTGTGTGTGTGTGTGTACGTGTGTGTATGTGTGTGTGTACGTGTGTGTGTGTACGTGTATGTGTGTGTACGTGTGTGTGTGTGTGTGTACGTGTGTGTACGTGTGTGTGTGTACGTGTGTGTGTGCGTGTGTGTGTACGTGTGTTTGTACGTGTGTGTGTGTGTGTGTACGTGTGTGTGTATGTGTGTGTGTACGTGTGTGTGTACGTGCGTGTATGTGTGTGTGTACGTGTGTGTGTACGTGTATGTGNGTGTATGTGTGTGTGTACGTGTGTGTGTACGTGTGTGTGTACGTGTGTGTGTGTGTGTGTACGTGTGTGTGTACGTGTGTGTGTGTGTGTAGACAGCCAGTTTGTTGTTTTACCAGTTTTAGTTTTTTACTTGTTTTTCTTTTTTAAATCCTTCATATTAAGTTCGCTTGCTTGCTTGCTTAGCACCGTGCAAATCTTTCGGTCGTTTTTTAACCCACTTCCCGTGATCCAATCGAGCTGACATTTTGCACACAGACTCGTTGTGCGAGACAATTAATGTTCATGAAAAAAAATTCCCAAAATTTTACACTGTTTAGGGAAAGCAAATTAAATATTTAATTACCAATTGCTTAATACTGCAGACAATCATCTGACCCATAGGTGGCAGCCATCTCAAGCCAGAGGACGAGAGGACTCTAGCCGCCACGCATATAAAGGATTTAGAGTGAAAAACTTTGTTTTTACGGGTTATACTTATTCACACGTTTGTCATGTTTTCCAATGGCTCACCCTCTTAAGCCTCACCTTACCATATTAATAATAAGTATAACCCGTAAAAAAAAGTTTTTCACTCTAAATCCTTTATATGCGTGGCGGCTAGAGTCCTCTCGTCCTCTGGCTTGAGATGGCTGCCACATATGGGTCAGATGATTGTCTGCCAGTATTAAACAATTGGTAATTAAATATTTAATTTGTTTTCCCTAAACAGTGTAAATTTTGGAAAAAAATTTCACGAACATTAATTGTTTCGCGCAACGAGTCTGTGTGCAAAATGTCAGCTCGATTGGATCACGGAAAGTGGGTTAAAAAACGAGCGAAAGATTTGCACGGTCCTAAGCAAGCAAGCAAGCACGCAAGCACGCGAACTTAATATAAAGGATTTAAAACTACATTCGCCTGTGGAGGACGCGGGGATCGATCCCGCGACCTTTGGCATGGGAAGCGAGGGCGCTACCAACTGCGCTACTCCGTCACGGCCAGTGGAGGGGTTACGCTCTGGGCTCTTACACTCTGACGTTCAGCCAAAGCCATGAATGCGTTCTATTTGAATATATGTAAAATAAAAATTTTTTGCCTAAAAAGTGTAAAATTTTGGGATTTTTTTTTCACGAACAATAATTGTCTGGTACAACGAGTCTGTGTGCAAAATGTCAGCTCGATTGGATCACGGGAAGTGGGTTAAAAAACGACCGAAAGATTTGCACGGTCCTAAGCAAGCAAGCAAGCACGCAAGCACGCGAACTTAATATAAAGGATTTAAAAAGTGTGCCGTACTTGGCCCTTCCCCCTCTCCAACCATTATATAACGAGTGGTAGCTCTTGCAATCTCTCATTTACTTGATACAGCTGTCGTGGCTGTGACGGTTCCACCTGAAGACGGAAGCTTGTGTTGCCTCCGAAACGTCGTGAATTTTGTAATTTGTTTTATTTTACTTTTATTAATTTAAATTTTTACATACGTGACTTTACCGAAAAAAACCTAAGAGTATGTGTATGTGTGTGTTTACGTGTGTGCACGCGTGTGTGTGTGCACAGCAAGTTGGCACAGTAGGGGGGCACAGGTGGTGAATCGTCACTCATCTCAGTCATCTCAGTCAGTCGACCCTGGCACCTGCTGGGTCTGTCACGTGACCTCCTGCCAGCGGGCGTTCGACACTTCACGTGGCCTCAAGGTGCACATGTCCTGGCACAAGCGTCGTGGTGACGTCACCGCCACTTAGTGGCGAATGGCGGTTGTTGTGTACCTGTGTGTGTGTACGTGTGTGTACGTGGGTGTGTGTACCTGTGTGTATGTACCTGTGTGTGTACCTGTGTATGTTGTACGTGTGTTTGTGTGTACCTGTGTGTGTATACGTGTGTGTGTATACCTGTGTGTGTACCTGTGTATGTGTACGTGTGTTGTGTGTACCTGTGTGTATGTACCTGTGCGTATGTACCTGTGTGTACGTGTGTGTATGTGTGTGTACGTGTGTGTGTACCTGTGTGTGTGTGTACGTGTGTGTGTGTGTGTACGTGTGTGTATGTACGTGTGTGTATGTGTGTGTATGTACGTGTGTGTATGTGTGTGTATACGTGTGTGGCTATGTACCTGTGTGTGTGTACCTGTGTGTGTGTACGTGTGTGTGTATGTACCTGTGTGTATGTACCTGTGCGTATGTACCTGTGTGTGTACGTGTGTGTACGTGTGTGTACGTGTGTGTGTGTACCTGTGTGTGTGTGTACGTGTGTGTATGTGTGTGTACGTGTGTGTATGTACGTGTGTGTATGTGTGTGTATGTACGTGTGTGTATGTGTGTGTATACGTGTGTGGCTATGTACCTGTGTGTATGTACCTGTGTGTGTGTACGTGTGTGTGTACGTGTGTGTACGTGTGTGTACCTGTGTGTGTACCTGTGTGTGTACGTGTGTGTGTACGTGTGTGTGTGTGTACGTGTGTGTACGCGTGTGTGTGTACCTGTGTGTATGTACGTGTGTGTGTATACGTGTGTATATACCTGTGTGTGTGTACGTGTGTGTGTGACCTGTGCGTGTGTACCTGTGTGTGTACGTGTGTGTGTACCTGTGCGTGTGTACCTGTGTGTGTTACGTGTGTGTACGTGTGTGTGTGTACGTGTGTGTATGCACCTGTGTGTGTGTGTGTTGGTACGGTAGGGGGCACAGGTGGTGAATCGGTCACTCATCTCAGTCATCTCAGTCAGTCGACCCGTGGCATCTGCTGGGTCTGTCACGTGACCTCCTGCCAGCGGGCGTTCGACACTTCACGTGGCCTCAAGGTGCACATGGTCTGGCACAAGCGTCGTGGTGACGTCACCGCCACTTAGTGGCGAATGGCGGTTGTTGTTGTGTGTACGTGTGTGTATGTTCCTGTGTGTATATACTTGTGTGTGTACCTGTGTGTGTGTGTACGTGTGTGTGTACTTGTGTGTGTACGTGTGTGAACGTGTGTGTGTGTATGTACCTGTGTGTGTATACCTGTGTGTGTGTACGTGTGTGTACGTGTGTGTGTATGTACCTGTGTGTATGTACCTGTGCGTATGTACCTGTGTGTGTACGTGTGTGTGTACGTGTGTGTGTGTACCTGTGTGTGTTTGTACGTGTGTGTATGTGTGTGTGTGTACGTGTGTGTATGTACCTGTGTGTGTGTACGTGTGTGTATGTGTGTGTACGCGTGTGTGTGTACGCGTGTGTGTATGTGTGTGTGTACGCGTGTGTGTGACGTGTGTGTGTGNACGTGTGTGTACGTGTGTACCTGTGTGTGTGTGACGTGTGTGTGTATGTGTGTGTGTGGGAGCGGTGGTGTAGTGGTTAGCACTGCGCTACGAACCCCGATTCCCGCTCACGGCCAACACCACCGGTGACGATTACCCGAACCGGTACCTGGGCCTCCCCTAGGTCGACTCGGCCTCAAACGAGTTCCCCGTGCGGTGTGCGGTCGACATCGCCACTGGGGAGACACTTGCCCCAACAGTTCGGCGAGGCTATGCGGGGGACCTTTGCCTGTGTTGCTGGGGTGACACTGGCTCCACACGCGGAGACAAACAACGCGGAAGTTGTAATAGAACGTGGATATCGTCAAGATAATGATTATCGAAATGGATTTACATTTATAGTACAACAACATAATACATCACTTTTACCCAATTATAAAGATGGTGGGGTGGGGTGGATATCTGACTTTCACGTGCTTCTTTGTAATTAAGTTTACTTACAAGAGTCACATCTACACTAAACAACAACAACAACAACTCACAATGTTTACCACTACTACCCCTACCCCCACCCCCAACCTCACCCCCACCCTCACCCCACCCCCACCCTCACCCCCACCCCACCCTCACCCCCACCCCCACCTCACCTCCCACCCCAACCCCTACCCTCACCCCCATTGAGGCCCCCCCGCCCCCCAATGAGCCCCCACCCCACCAATCCCCCCCATGACCCCCAATGAGCCCCCATTCCACCGACCCCCCNATGACCTCCCACCCCCAATGACATCCCCCCGTGACCCCCCCCCACGACCCCCATCATCAGATCCTGGCCACCCACCCCCTCGTGTGCCGTGCCGGCCTTCACAGGTGCTACTCGCTAACTGCACTTGCCCCAGCAGTCTGTTACAGGCTACGCGGGGGATCTTTGTCTTTGTTTGACAAAGTGGTAGTGGCTCAGTGATGCAACATAGTCGTGATGAGCCCGATGGTAATGGCGAGAGGGAGGGAGGGGAGAGAGGGAGGGAGGGAAGGGGGAGGGAGGGAGGGAGGGGGGAGTGGAGGATGGAGGGAGGGGAGGGGAGTGGAGGGGAGGGAGGGGAGAGGGAGGGGAGGGAGGGAGGGAGAGGAGGCAGGGAAGGGGAGTGGAGGATGGGAGGGAGAGAGGGAGGGAGGGTGGGAGGGAGGAGGGGAGGGAGGGAGGGCGGGAGGGAGAGAGGGGAGGGGGGGAGTGGAGGATGGGAGGGAGGGGAGGGGAGTGGAGGGAGAGAGGGAGGGAGAGGAAGGGAGGAGGGGAGGGAGGGAGGGGAGTGGGGGGNATGGGAGGGGGAGAGGGATGGGAGGGAGGAAGGGAGGGAGAGAGGGAGGGAGGGGGGNAGGGGGAGTGGAAGATGGGAGGGAGGGAGGGGAGGGGGGGGAGGGGAGGGAGGGGGAGGGTGGGGAGGGAGGAGGGGAGGGAGGGAGGGAGGGAGGGGAGGGCGGGAGGGGAGTGGAGGATGGGAGGGAGGGGGAGAGGGAGGGGAGGGAGGGAGGGGAGGGAGGGGAGGAGAGGGGGAGTGGAGGATGGAGGGAGAGAGGGGAGGGAGGAGGAGGGGGGCCCCGTGCGAGACACGTGGAGCCCCGCGTCCCGCTAATTTGGTGCTTCCCATGCAAATACTGAAGCCCCCACCCCCCACCCCCACCCCTCATCCCCCCATCCCCCCACCCCCACCCCCCACCCCCCCCCACTTTGTCTGTGCCCTTGACAGCTCGGTTACGAGTAGACCCTGGGAGGGACAGAGATGGAGGGAGATGGGAGGGAGGGAGACGGGGGGAGGGAGACGGGAGGAGGGAGACGGGATATGAATCCTTGCAGTCACGAAGGCTTCAAATCTAGAATGTTTAAAGCTCTCTTGATTAGAAGCTTTCGTGACTTCAGGAATCCATACTCTTTGGTTCTTTCGGTAAATTCACGTAGGTGTAAAATAAAATAAATCACGACGTTTCGGGCTCAACACAAGCGTCCATCATCAACACAAGCATCCATCATCATCACAAGCGTCCATCATCATCACCTGATGATGGGCACTAGACCGACGTAACTTTGCCGAAGGCACCAAAGAGTATAACTGAACACTGTTTTAAAACTCTCTTCTATAGGCACAGCGCCATTTTGGCTTTTCATTATCAGATTCGTTAACTTGGCATTTTGATTTTACAAAATGAACTGCTTTTTCTCAGCAACCCCAGGTGGGACTCGAACCCACAATCCCTGGCTTAGGAGGCCAGTGCCTTGTCCATTAGGCCACTGGGGCTACATGTAGCATGATGAAAACCTGGCTTATGTACAGACTTCGTAAATAAACTCACAATTAAAAAAAAAAAANGAGACGGGGGGAGGGAGACGGGGGAGGGAGACGGGGGAGGGAGACGGGATGGAGAGAGACGGGGGAGGGAGACGGATGGAGGGACAGAGATGGAGGGAGACGGGATGGAGAGAGACGGGGGAGGGAGACGGGAGGGAGGAAGGCTGGGGGAGGGAGGGAGACACGGAGGCTTTGTGGGTAAAGTCAACAGCAGTTGTCCAATGGAGACACTCGCCATGGGAATGTGGAATTTCCACCGTTATTTTTTAATTCGTATTTTGCAATTTTCCTAATAGCCTCCCGGTTAATGACCTGTGACCCACCGCGTCACACACCACATCACACCACATCACACACCACGTGACACACCACACCACCATCACACACCACGTCACACACCACATCACACACCACACCACCATCACACACCACATCACACCACATCACACACCACACCACCATCACACACCACATCACACCACATCACACACCACACCACATCACACATCACATCACACCACATCACACACCATGATCACCATCATCATCACCATCATCACCATTATCACCATCATCATCACCATCATCATCACCATCATCATCATCATCACCACCATCATCACCATCACCATCATCACCATCATCACCATCATCATCACCACCACCATCATCATCACCATCATCATCATCATCATCACCATTATCATCATCACCATCATCATCACCATCATCATCATCACCACCATGATCATCACCATCATCACCATCATCATCATCACCATCATCACCATCATCATCACCATCATCATCATCACCATCATCACCATCATCATCACCATCATCATCACCATCATCGTCGTGTAGAAATGAATGTTGATTCTAAACGTGGAGGAGAGAAAAACCGGAGGGCCCGGAGAAAAATCCACGCAATCACGGGAGAGAGAGAGAGACACGCAGACTCCAAATATACAGCAGCAGCGTCAGAGTCGGATCGAACCCACGACCTCCTGCACACCAGGCGAGGTAGTTAACATCTCCTAGCCACCGTGATGATGATGAGCGAGAGAGAAACACGCAATCTCCAAATATACAGCAGCAGGCGTCAGGGTCGGGATCGAACCCACGACCTCCTGCACACCAGGCGAGGTAGTTAACATCTCCTAGCCACCGTGATGATGATGATGATAGAGAGAGACGCAAACTCCAAATATACAGCAGCAGGTGTCAGGATCGGGATAGAACCCACGACCTCCTGCACACCAGGCGAGGTAGTTAACATCTCCTAGCCACCGTGATGATGATGAGAGAGAGAGACACACAAACTCCAAATACACAGCAGCAGGCGTCAGGGTCGGGATCGAACCCACGATCTCCTGCACACCAGGCGAGGTAGTTAACATCTCCTAGCCACCGTGATGATGATGGGAGAGAGACACGTAGACTCCAAATATACAGGTGTCAGGGTCGGGATCGAACCACGAACTCCTGCACACCAGGCGAGGTTGTTGATGATGGGCGCCTGCTGTGACCGGCAGATCACACGTCAATATTGAGGAACCGATTCGAGGACACATTCCGCCTGTGTGCGTGTCTGGCATCCGCCGTCGCGTGATCGGTTGGGTCCCAGTTGCTTCACGTGTGCCCGCGTTATCGATGGCTCTGCCGAGATTTATTCGATTGCGTTACACCACAGAATGTGATTTGTTTGCTGGCGGAGGCTGCTGGGCTCAGTAAATGTCACTCGACCATTGCGGACTTCCTGAGAGAGAGGGAGAGAGAGAGATTCACACCCAGGCCGAGGACTGGAGCTAAATCATTTCACCAGTTCTGGCTCTGTGATTTCTGAATGGTTCATTATGAATCTTCTTGGACAGAAAGAGAGAGACACCTAGACCCATGGCTTGAGCCAGGAATATCACCAATGCTGGCTCTGTGATTTCTGAATGGTTCATTATGAATCTTCTTAGACAGCGAGAGAGAGAGACACCTAGACCCATGGCTCGAGCCAGGAATATCACCAATGCTGGCTCTGTGATTTCTTAGAGGGTCATTATGAATCTTCTTGGACAGCGAGAGACAAGACAGAGACACCTAGACCCATGGTTTGAGCCAGGAATATCACCAATGCTGGCTCTGTGATTTCTTAGAGGGTCATTATGAATCTTCTTAGACAGCGAGAGACAAGACAGAGACACCTAGACCCATGGTTCGAGCCAGGAATATCACCAATGCTGGCTCTGTGATTTCTTAGAGGGTCATTGTGAATCTTCTTAGACAGACAGAGAGAGGCCAAACGTGCTCATCAGAGGCGTCAGTCTGCCAGGAAGTGGGGGGGGGGGAAGCGATGTATGCTCTGTGACATCAACTTCCGCGGAATTATGAGACATCTCCTTTACCAGTGGCAAAATATAGTAATAGGTGTTTACCCTTTCAACTGGTACAAAAACTGACACCTTTATGCAAGGCATCATGTTTGCAATAACCACAACACAAGCAGTCAAAATGCAAACAAAAAAACAACTCTGATAATATATGCACTGTCCTTGAAGTTGATTGGTCCACACCCGAGACAGCTTTTTTACCCTTTCCATTGGTACCAGATGATGCCAAAATACAACAAGGCATCAGGTTTGAGATAACTTTTACACAAGAATTCCAAGTGGAAAATATAGTAATAGGTTTTTACCCTTTAAACTGGTACAAAATCTGACACCTTTATACAAGGCATCATGTTTGCAATAACCTCAACACAAGAAGTCAAAATGCAAACAAAAAGAAACAACTCTGATGATGATAATTATATGCACTGTCCTTGAAGTTGATTGGTCCACACCCGAGACAGCTTTCTTAGAGCCTAGTCTCCATTGGTGTTGGACCAGATGACGCCAAAAGGCGTACAACTCAAATATAGCGCACTATCAGAGTATTGAGAGCTCGGGGTAAGCATTTACACTATGAGACCTCCTTTACCAGTGGCAAAATATAGTAATAGGTTTTTACCCTTTCAACTGGTACAAAAACTGACACCTTTATGCAACAAGGCATCATGTTTGCAATAACCACAACACAAGCAGTCAAAATGCAAACAAAAAGAAACAACTCTGATAATGATATGCACTGTCCTTGAAGTTGATTGGTCCACACCCGAGACAGCTTTTCTTAGAGCCTAGTCTCACATGGTGTTCCACGGAACCTTTCACTACTCACGCGAAGGGCTGCTGGGGAGGGATGGAGGTCAGAGGTCACGCAGCCGCTCTCTCGCGAGATTTGCGAAGCGAGAGCCGGGCAAGTCCGCGTGACACTCCGGGTGACAAATGTGCTACTCAATATACACTTAATGCGCCCATACATTGCAAATACATCAATTGCGCCGGTGTAATTCGTTTTATTTTTTAACCCCCGCTGACAAATCGCGCGTCAAACTACATTTCTTCGGGACTTGTTCCAATTCGCTCGTCACCCGGATTAATGACGTGCTCCCCTGGACGAACGTTTGACACTGGAGCACGCCGCGTGGAGTTCATGTGAATTATATCTGTAGCGATAAAGACATTCATTCTAGATTTGAAGCTTTCGTGACTGCAACGGTTCATATTCTTAGGTTTTTCGGTAAAGTCACGTAGGTAAAAAAAATTAAAAATAAAATAAAAATCACGACGTTTCGGAGGCAACACAAGCTTCCGTCTTCAGGTGGAACCGTCACAGCACGATTGCTGTATCAAAGACCTTCATCTGTACGCGCGTGTGTGTGTGTGTGCGTGTGTGCGTGTGTGTGTGTGCGTGTGTGTGTGCGTGTGTGTNCGTGTGTGTGTGCGTGTGTGTGTGTGTGTGTGTGTGCGTGTGTGTGTGTGCGTGTGTGTGCGTGCGTGTGTGTGCGTGTGTGTGTGCGTGCGTGTGTGTGCGTGTGTGTGTNCGTCTGTGTGTGTGCGTGTGTGTGCGTGTGGGAGCGGTGGCGCAGCGGTTAGCGCACTGCGCTACGAACCCGGGTTCGATTCCCGCTCACGGCCAACGCCAGTGACAATTATCTGAACCGGTCGTGGGCCTCCCCTAGGTCGACTCAGCCTCAAATGAGTACCTGATGAGGTGTAAACGGGAGACAAAGGCGGTCGGACGTGGTGCTGGCCACCACCCCTCGTGTGCCGTGCCGGCCTGCATAGGTGCTCGCTAACAGCACTTGCCCCTACAGTCTGTTGAGGCTATACGGGGGTTCTTTGTCTTTTTTTTTCGTCTCAAAAAACCTCTGGGGTGCTTCCCGGACAAGGTAGGTAGCTGCAATGTGGTACACAGGTAGCTTTTAGGACACAAACAACGGGGAGAAAAAAATCAGAAAATCTGAGATTTTTAATTTTAAGGCCCAAAAATCTCGATGTTTAAATGCCCCATGAACACGTTAGTTGTGCGTGGTGTCATCCAGAAAACGTTTAAAATATAATTATTATTGTTAGTTGATAGAGCCTTAGACGGCTAGTCGAATTAAAGCTGGAACCATTGTTCTATCATTTATTGTCTTTGAGATATTTCGGATTCAAGCGGCTTGGAACGTAAAAAATGAAAAAAATCGTATTTTACGACGTTCACATCTGAATAAATCGAAAACGATAAAATATTGCAGTGCTTCCCCCCGCAGAGTATTAAGTTCATAAATTCGTGTTCTTTCTAAGAATAAAAAAGAACGGAATCCATTATAGAGGTTTTTTGGGGTGAGATCGCGTAAATATTTTAATGTGTCGTTAGACCTGCCACCACCCGACACAGCCAACTAGTGAGGGTTGTGTCACGTAAACAGAACGTGGCCAATTCGTCACTAGTACAGCACTAGTGTGTAGTGTATAGTAGTGTATAGTGTAGTGTATAGTGTAGTGTATAGTGTAGTGTATAGTGAAGTGTAGTAGTGTAGTGTATAGTGTAGTGTATAGTTTAGTGTATAGTAGTGTAGTGTATAGTAGTGTATAGTGTGTAGTGTATAGTGTAGTGTATAGTGTTAGTGTATAGTAGTGTAGTGTATAGTGGTGTATAGTGTAGTGTAGTGTAGTGTATAGTGTAGTGTGTGTAGTGTATAGTGTAGTAGTGTATAGTGTAGTGTATAGTAGTGCATAGTAGTGTTATAGNAGTGTAGTGTAGTAGTGTATAGTGTAGTGTATAGTATATAGTGTAGTGTATAGTGTAGTGTATAAGTGTAGTGTATAGTGTAGTGTATAGTGTAGTGTATAAGTGTAGTGTATAGTAGTGTAATATAGTAGTAGTGTATAGTGTATAGTGTGTAGTGTATAGTGTAGTAGTGTATAGTGTAGTGCAGTAGTGTATAGTGTAGTGTATAGTGTAGTGTATAGTGTAGTGTATAGTGTAGTGTATAGTAGTGTAATGTGTAGTGTAGTATATAGTAGTGTATAGTAGTGTAGTGTATAGTGTAGTGTATAGTAGTGTAGTAGTGTATAGTGTAGTGTATAGTGTATAGTATAGTGTATAGTAGTGTAATGTATAGTAGTGTATAGTGTAGTGTATAGTAGTGTAGTGTATAGTGTAGTGTAGTGTGTAGTGTATAGTGTAGTGTATAGTAGTGTAGTGTATAGTGTAGTGTATAGTGTAGTGTATAGTAGTGTATAGTGTAGTGTATAGTAGTGTAGTGTATAGTGTAGTGTATAGTGTAGTGTATAGTAGTGTAGTGTAGTGTGTAGTGTATAGTGTAGTGTATAGTAGTGTAGTGTATAGTAGTGTATAGTAGTGTAGTGTATAGTGTAGTGTATAGTGGTGTATAGTGTAGTGTATAGTGTAGTGTATAAGTGTATAGTGTAGTGTATAGTGTAGTGTATATTAGTGTAGTGTATAGTGTAGTGTTGTAGTGTATAGTAGTGTNGTGTGTAGTGTAGTGTAGTGTATAGTAGTGTATAGTGTAGTAGTGTATAGTGTAGTGCAGTGTAGTGTATAGTGTAGTGTATAGTGTAGTGTATAGTGTAGTGTATAGTGTAGTGTATAGTAGTGTAATGTATNGTAGTGTAGTATATAGTAGTGTATAGTAGTGTAGTGTATAGTAGTGTATAGTGTAGTGTATAGTGTATATAGTAGTGTAGTGTATAGTGTAATGTATAGTAGTGTATAGTGTAGTGTATAGTAGTGTAGTGTATAGTAGTGTATAGTGTATGTAGTGTATAGTGTAGTGTAGTGTATAGTGTAGTGTATAGTAGTGTATAGTGTAGTGTATAATGTAGTGTATAGTGTAGTGTATTGTGCAGTATACTAGTCCAGCACACCGGTGTGTTGGAGAGCCAAATCCACAACATTTACAATCTAAGTTCGACGTTTCGCCACTAATTACACCTCGCGACCTAAGACAGCACAACGCATTTATAACGTCAACAACAACAACATCATCATCATCATCAACAACACAGACTTAACACATTGCTCAACAACACATCAACCCGAATATTGGGGAGAGGGAGCGGGGCGGGGGGGCAGGATACATTTAAATTATGAGACGACGTTTCGGGCTATGATCCTTCTTCATAGCAGAAGGGTGTGTTGTGTGTATGTGCGTGCTGACCGTGCTAATAGACGATGCTTGGGTGAGGGGCAACTGCTAAACACACGTGAAAGCAGCTCGAAAGAAAACGAGTTTATCGATCCAGACGATGACGATTTGAAAAGTACCACAGCTCCCAGTCGCTTTCCCGATATCGGGAGGGCGAGCGAGAGCGTTCCAGACGTCTTTGTGTCGATGGTCAACTCACTGCTGCTGCTGCTGCTGCCGCTGCGAGGATGAGCGGAGTTCGTGTGACGATGTTCGATGCTTCCATCACTGACGAGGTCAGTAGCGAGGGTGAATGAACACATTGTCCTGTGGAGGGAGCTGGTAGGAACGTCGGGTTGCTCGGTCAATGGCCTGCAGGGTCAACGGCGGCGTGGTGTATTCCGCAAATATGCCGACTGTGAGGGCGGGCACAAGCCGGCGTGAGTAGGTTAAACGTTGAGTTTTATAAGGGCACCACGGGGTGACCAGCCCCTCCCCACCCAGCCCCACCCCACCTAGCCCCACCCAGCCCCTCCCCACCCAGCCCCACCCCTCCCACCCCCNACCCAGCCCCACCTTCCCCACCCAGTCCCATCCTCCCCACCCAGCCCCTCCCAGTCCCACCCCTCCCACCCCCACCCAGCACCTCCCCACCCAGCCCCTCCCACCAAGCCCCTCCCTCCCACCCCACCCAGCCCCTCCCACCCTCCCCACCCAGCCCCTCCCTCCCCACCCAGCCCCTCCCTGCACGACGCACGGACGGACACAACAATCCCCTGTGGGCTGGTGTAACCAGGAGGTTCCTACCAGTATTCTACCGTTGTGGCGAGCAACTCTTTAGTGTGCGTGTGTGATGAGTGGGGAGCGGTGGTGCAGCGGTTAGCGCTGCGCTACGAACCCGCCCCACCCGAGTTCGATTCCCGCTCACGGCCATCACCACCGGTGACGATTATCTGAACCGGTTCTGGGCCACCCCCCCCCNTAGGTCGACTCAGCCTCAAATGAGCCCTTGGTGCAGCGGTGTTGTAGTAAACATCGCCACTGGGAGACAAAGGCGGCCGGGCGTGGTGCTGGCCCCCCACCCCTCGTGTGCCACAGTGCCGGCCTTCACAGGTGCTGCTACTCGCGAACAGAACTTGCCCGACAGTCTGTTACAGGCCGTCCATAAATGACGTCACGAGATTTTGGAAATTTTTTGACCCCCCCCCTCGTCACACGGCGTCACAGTAAGAGCCCCCCCCCTCAAATATGACGTCACAAAGCTCTGCCCCCCCCCCCCGAAAAAACATAAAACATGCTTCAAATCGCTTTAAACTATTGTCGTTGTAGTGCGTGTTTAATGCGGCGCTGCACTCTGATGTTGTAGGAGAAAACATTTATTAAAAAGTCTATTTAATTAAGTAGAACGTGTTGTCTATATTTATTTAAAGTTGCAGCATTTTGATGTGACGTCACAAATCCCAACCCCCCCCCCTCGTCACACATCGTCACAAATGTCTGACCCCCACCCCCAGGTGCGTGACGTCATTTATGGACGGTCCCTTTATAGCTGCTCCCATCTCTCTCGCTCGCATCTCCCCCCACCCTCTCTCCCATCTCTGTATTATTTAGGCGTCTTGCCTTTCATTTGATTCTCTCTCCCCCCTCTCTGTGCGTGTCTCACTCGCCCTAGCTCCCTCCCTCACTCCTCCCCCCTCTCGCTCTCTCTCTCCCCTACAAAGCCGATATCTACAGCGGCTGAAATATAATTGGAACGAGTCAATGCTGTCTTTTTTTATCCTTTATATTAAGTTCGCTTGCTTGCTTGCGTGCTTGCTTGCTTACGACCGTGCAAACCTTTCGGTCGTTTTTTAACCCACTTCCCGTGATCCAATCGAGCTGACATTTTGCACACAGACTCGTTGTGCGAGACAATTAATGTTCGTGAAATTTTTTTCCAAAATTTTACACTTTTAGGGAAAACAAATTAAATATTTAAATACCAATTGTTTAATACTGGCAGACAATCATCTGACCCATAGGTGGCAGCCATCTCAAGCCAGAGGACGAGAGGACTCTAGCCGCCACGCATATAAAGGATTTAGAGTGAAAAACTTTGTTTTTACGGGTTTACTTGTTTAACCCACTTCCCGTGATCCAATCGAGCTGACATTTTCCACACAGACTCGTTGTGCGAGACAATTAATGTTCGTGAAAAAATTTTTCAAAAATTTACCCTTTTTAAGCAAAATTTTTTTTTTACATTTATTCAAATAGAACTCATTCATGGCTTTGGCTGAACGTGACAGTGTAGGAGCCCAGAGCGTAACCTCTCCACAGGCCGTGGCGGAGTAGCGCAGTTGGTAGCGCTCTCGCTTCCCATGCCAAAGGTCGCGGATCTTTGGCATGGTGTAGTGGTTAGCACGTTGTTTTCCTAACCCGGCGACCCGAATTCGATTCCCGCTCACGACCACCAACACTGGTGACGATTATCTGAACCGGTCCTGGGCCTCCGCTAGGTCGACTCAGCCTCAAATGGATACCTGGTGAGGTGTTTAAACATCGCCACTAGGGAGACAAAGGCGGCCGGGCGTGGTGCTGGCCACTCACCCCTTCGTGTGCCGTGCCGGCCTTTATAGGAACTCGCTAACAGCACTTGCCCCTACAGTCTGTTAAGGCTATACGGGGGGTCTTTGTCTTTGTTTGTGTGTGTGTGTGTGCGCACCACCTGTGCCCCCTACGATGGCACAGTAGGGGGGCACAGGTGGTGCACCGGCCACTCATCTCAGTCAGTCGACCCGTGGCACCAGCTGGGTCTGCCCCGTGACCTCCTGCCAGCGGGCGTTCGACACTTCACGTGGCCTCAAGGTGCACATGGCCTGGCACAAGCGTCGTGGTGACGTCACCGCCACTTAGTGGCGAATGGCGGTTGTTGTTGTTATGTGTTTGTGTGTGTGTGTATGTGTGTGTGTATATATGTGTGTGTGAATGTGTATAGTAGGGGGCACAGGTGGTGCATCAGCCAGTCATCTCGGTCATCTCAGTCAGTCGACCCGTGGCACCTACTGGGTCTGCCCCGTCACCTGCTGCCAGCGGGCGTTCGACACTTCACGTGGCCTCAAGGTGCACATGGCCTGGCACAAGCGTCGTGGTGACGTCACCGCCACTTAGTGGCGAATGGCGGTTGTTGTTGTTGTATGTGTGTGTATGTGTGCGTGTGTATGTGTGTGTGTATGTGTGTGTGTATGTGTGTATATATGTGTGTGTGAATGTGTATAGTAGGGGGCACAGGTGGTGCATCAGCCAGTCATCTCGGTCATCTCAGTCAGTCGACCCGTGGCACCTGCTGGGCCTGCCCCGTGACCTCCTGCTACCGGCGGGCGTTCGACCACTTCACGTGGTGGCTTCAATGTCCACCCAGCACCCAGACACCCACCTCTTCGTGTGTGGCGGCCTTCATAGGTGCTGCCACTCGCGAACAGCACTTGCCCCGACAGTCCGTATAGCAAGGCCCTAGCCATCGAGTCAACATTGGGGGGAGCAAATATTCCAGGGGTCTGGGGTCCCCCCCCCCCAGAAAAAAAAATCTAAATTCGAAAACGAATTTCCTGCCATTTCCATCTAAATTATAAAAAAATTCACTAACACAATCGATTAACTTTTAATTTGTTTTTCACACTAATGTCTAATAGTGTATTGTATTATATTGCTCCGTTTTATTTTTTTACCTTTTCTTGTTTCATTGTATGTAATGGCAGAGATTGGGGATTCATAAAGTACAACCATAACCACAATCATATAAACAGAAATCTATCTTATAGCAATATATTGGGGGGGGAGGGGGGAATTTTGAGCATATTTAAATATTACGACCTTGCTGTTGAGGCTATACGAACCCCGGCGTGCCAGAGTTCAAATGATCATCTCAACCGGTTCTCTCCCCCCTAGGTCGACTCAGCCTCAAATGAGTAGGCGGTACTGATACGGAGTAAACATCGCCACTGGGGAGACACATGCATGCCGCTCGTTTGACCTTTATCGATGCTGCTACTCGCTACGAACAGCACTCGTCTCAACATTCTGTGAAAGGCTACACGGGGGAAATTCGTTTCGTTGCGCGTGGTGTATTCTTGTCTCGACGCGGCATGAAATCTTGCGTTGGCATTGTTATTCCTACCCGCAGGGATGAGTGAGTGTCGGGAGAAAGCATGTGCGTACGTCTGTGAGTGTGTGTGGGTATGTAAGTGTGTGTGTGTGTCCGTGTGTAAGTGTGTATATGTGCATGTCTGTGTGTAAGTGTGTGGGTGTGTGTGTGTGTACATCCGTGTGTAAGTGTGTGTGTGTCCGTGTGTAAGTTTGTGGGTGTGTAAGTGTGTGTGGTGTATGTCCATGTGTGGGTGTGTAAGTGTGTGTGGGTGTATGTCTGTGTGTGTGTCCGTGTGTGTGTGGGTGTGTAAGTGTGTGTGGGTGTGTAAGTGTGTGCAAGTGCATGTCTGTGTGTAAGTGTGTGGGTGTGTAAGTGTGTGGGTGTGTAAGTGTGTGTGTGTGTCCGTGTGTGTGTGGGTGTGTAAGTGTGTGTGGGTGTGTAAGTGTGTGCAAGTGCATGTCTGTGTGTAGGTGTGTGGGTGTGTAAGTGTGTAGGTGTGTAAGTGTGTGTGTGTGTCCGTGTGTATATGTGCATGTCTGTGTGTAAGTGTATGGGTGTGTAAGTGTGTGTGTGTGGGTGTATAAGTGTGTGCATGTGCATGTTTGTGTGTAAGTACGTAGGTGTGTAAGTGTGTGGGTATGTAAGTGTCTGGGTGTGTAAGTGTGTGTGTCCGTGTGTAAGTGTGTGGGTGTGCATTTCTGTGTGTAAGTGTGTAGGTGTGTAAGTGTGTGTGTGTGTCCGTGTATAAGTGTGTGGGTGTGTAAGTGTGTGTATTTCTGTGTGTAAGTGTGTAGGTGTGTAAGTGTGTGTGTGTGTCCGTGTGTAAGTGTGTGGGTGTGTAAGTGTGTGTGTGGAAACATTTAGGCTGGCCTGCCTACAATCCATCCTGGGTTTAACCAGGCTGGATTGTGTGAGGAGCTCACAAATCCTTGAAAGATCTGGGCAAAGTCCCATCGGTGAGCTCCTCCGGCAGGCAAGGCTGGGTTGGATGGGTCATGTAGCCCGCATGCCCAGCCACCGCATGCCGAAACAGCTTTTGTTCGGCCGGATCGAGGGAGCTAAACGGGCACGGCACGGGCTAGAGAAGAGATGGAGTGATGTGGTACAGGAGGACGTGGAGCTGAGCGGACTTGCCGTTGACTGGTACCAGCGGTGTCAAGATCGGCCTCTGTGGAGGAGGCTCGTGAAGGACGCTACTAGGCAGTTGGAGGCAGTCGCCCTCCAACAACAACGGAGGGCGGAGGAGCGACGCTCACAACAACGAGCGGAGCGCCGGGTGGCTAAAGCACAGCAAGTTGGCACAGCAGGGTGCACAGGTGGTGCATCAGCCAGTCATCTCGGTCATCTCGGTCAGTCGACCCGTGGCACCTGGGTCTGCCCCGTGACCTCCTGCCAGCGGGCGTTCGACACTTCACGTGGCCTCAAGGTGCACATGGCCTGGCACAAGCGTCGTGTTGACGTCACCGCAACTTAGTGGCGAATGGCGGTTGTTGTTGTGTGCACAGAGACCCACAGACTCACACAGAGACCCACAGACTCGCACAGAGACGCACAGACTCACACAGAGAGACCCACAGACTCACACAGAGAGACCCACAGACTCACACAAAGAGACCCACAGACTCACACAGAGACGCACAGACTCACACAAAGACCCACAGACTCGCACATAAGCCCACAGACTCACACAGAGACCCACAGACTCGCACATAAGCCCACATACTCATATAGACCCACAGACTCACACAGAGAGACCCACAGACTCACACAGAGACCCGTAGACTCACAGAGACCCATAGCCTCACACAGAGAACCATAGACTCACACAGAGACCCACAGACTCACACAGAGAGACCCACAAACTCACACAGAGAGACCCACAGACTCACACAGAGACCCACAGACTCACACAGAGACCCACAGACTCACACAGAGAGACCCACAGACTCACACAGAGAGACCCACAGACTCACACAGAGAGACCCACAGACTCACACAGAGAGACCCACAGACTCACAGACCCACAGACTCACATAGAGACCCACAGACTCACACAGAGACCCACAGACTCACAGAGACACAGACACCCACAGACTCACACAGAAGCCCACAGACTCACACAGAGACCCACAGACTCACACAGAGAGACCCACAGACTCACACAGAGAGTCCCACAGACTCACACAGAAACCCACAGACTCACACAGAGACTCACAGACTCACATAGAGACCCACAGACTCACACAGAGACTCACAGACTCACATAGAGACCCACAGACTCACACAGAGACGAACAGACTCACACAGAGACCCACAGACTCACACAGAGACCCACAGACCAGAAGTCGCAACCGGGTACCCGATACCCGTACCCTACCCGATACCCGGCTACCCGTACCTGGCCGGGTACGGGTACCCGTTTGCGACCCTGGTGCGGCCGGGTACGGGTACGGGTAAGGAATCAACACCCGTTTGCGACCTCTGCCACAGACTCACGCACGCAGAGTCGCACTACTGAGTCTCTCATCTTTAATGCTCCATTAGACGATCGTTTCTGGCCGATGGCACGGCCCGCGTGGGTGCGCGCCAACGATTCCGCGTCAAATGAGGTCTCAATTGGCACTCTCCAAAGCAGCACTCGAACGCGTAAATCACGCAGAGCACAATTTGAATCCACTTAACGCCGAGCGGCTAATTGCAGTTCGATGTCGTTGTGTGAGTGGAGGGAGTGGTGGCGCTGCAGTTAGCGCCATGGCTGCCAGCATCAGCGGCGAGGGGTGATGACAATTACTAAGCTGGGTCACCCAGGCGACACTCATACACCATGGGTCCTGATGAGAATTAAGATCTGCTTACGCTGGCTACACTGATGACAATTACTATCTGATAATTGTTTTTTACCCTTCTATCTGGCAACAAAACTGACACATTTTTACGAGGAGTCATGTTTGCGTAACCACAATACCTGCGGTCATAAGGCAAACAAAAAACATAACTCTGATAATAAATGCACTGTCCTTGAAGTTGATTGGTCCACACCCGAGACAGCTTTCCTTAGAGCCATTGGTGTTGGACCAGATGACGCCAAAAGGCGCACAACTCCAATGCACATGAATGAGAGCTCGGGTAAGCATCACATTGGAAATTTGAGTAATGATAATGCTCTTGAAGGGTAAAAAAACTTTTTTTTTTTCGCCTCGTCAGCGGTCCAACCCAAAGGTCTAAGAGGTCTCGGGTGTGGACCAATCAACATCAAACATGCAACATATCAGAGTTGTGTTTTTTGTTGCATTATGCTAGGTATTGTGGTCTTTGCAAACATGACTCCTTGTAAAAAAAAGGTGTCAGTTTTGTTGCCAGATGAAGGGTAAAAAAAAATTATCATATATTTTACTGGCAAATGAGGTTCCAATGGTGTAAACTACTATCCGGTTACCAGGTTAACACTTGTGCACCATGGGTCTGATGAGATTTCGTTTTGTTTAAAGTTTCTTTTTTAACAGCTGTTTGAAATTCTGCAGGATCGTGCTTTGAACTGCAAGAGTAGAGACAAACCTTCATAGCTAACACATTATCGCACGTAAATCACAATAGTTCACAATGGTAGGTGTTTGGGTTAGATCGCGTTAATATAAATGCGTCGTTTGTCCACCACAACCACCCGATAGAATTGTAAAGGATTAATCTTCTTGGTTCTTTAGGTAAAGTCACGTAGAATGGAAATAATAAAATAATAAAAATAAAACAATAAAATAATTCTCACGACGTTTCGGCCACAACGCAAGCAGCCGTCCTCAGGTGGAGAACAGGTCTGTCGTGAGAATTATTTTATTATGTTTTGTTTTTATTATTTTATTATTTCCATTCTACGTGACTTTACCGAAAAAACAAAGAAGATGAATCCCTGCAGTCACGAAAGCTTTAAATCGAAATAATAAAGGTTTGTCACGTGAACAAAGCGTGCCAATTACACTGGTGAACGACAAAAAGAAAAATCTGGCCTGGACTTTTGCAGCTGTTCTAGACTAATTTCAGGGTGCTGATTCCAAATCTGATCTCAGATTTGCTCTATCACATCTCATTTGTATGCTATCGGCATACCCCATTTTCATTGATTTTACCCGAAATTAACTCTGTCACTTATGATTGCAAGTTGTTACGAGTCAGTGACTGCTTTAGTGTTAAAATATGGTGCTGTGTTTTAGGATAGTGTGTTTATAATATCATTTTATGTAGATATCCACATTTATTTAATATTTTTCTTCTGCAGTTTTTATTGAAAATGCAATATTTGATATCTCACAAACCTGTTGTGATAGACAAAAACTGATGCCAGATTTGGAATCAGCACCCCAAAATTACCTTAAAACCGTTGGAATACCTTATGCCAGAAAAAGTGTGTTGACCAGTGTATTTGGAGTTTGCGTGTCTCTCTCTCTCTCTCATCATCATCATCATCACGGTGGCTAGGAGATGTTAACTACCCCGCCTGGTGTGCAGGAGGCCGTGGGTTCTATCCCGACCCTGACGCCTGCTGTGTATTTGGAGTTTGCGTGTCTCTCTCTCATCATCATCACGGTGGCTAGGAGATGTTAACTACCTCGCCTGGTACACAGGAGGTCGTGGGTTCTATCCCGACCATGACGTCTGCTGTGTATTTGGAGTTTGCGTGTCTCTCTCTCTCATCATCATCACGGTGGCTTGGAGATGTTTGATAGACAAAAACTGATGCCAGATTTGGAATCAGCACCCCCCAAAATTACCTTCAAAACCGTTGGAATACCTTATGCCAGTATTAGTGACCACTTCAGCACCACCGCTGCGCTGGAGAGCAAATCCCCACAAAACATTTACACATCCGAGCGCCGAGAGATCTCGCCGACATTACAACAACCGTCTTCATCGGGGGATCTTGCAGAATTGCAGTCTCAAGTAGGGGGAGGAACGCTGCGCGATTATGTCCACGAACCTCCTGATTTCGCTCTGATGTGGCGAACGATACCGTGAGATACTAGATAGATAGATCGTTTATTGTCATTGTCACCAGTACAACGAAATTTAAAATGCTCACCAGTCAGGGCATCATTCATAAATTTAAATTAAATAAAACAAGAAAATAAAAATAAAATTAAATGAAAGATAATCAATTTATACTATATATAAAAAAGCCCAAGTATACCCACATAAGGTTACATTTTGTCATTGCACATCTCTATTTCACAATCAATTGTAAACACTATTACTTAATAATTAATTAGCATTATTGAGTGTGGTGATCGCTGTAGGATAAAGCTCTGTTTGAATCTGTTTGTCCTTGTTTTGACTGATCTGAATCGTCTGCCTGATGGCAACAGCTCAAACAGTGAGTGTCCAGGGTGAGAAGAGTCCTTTATAATGTTCTGTGCTTTTTTGATGCAACGTGAACTGTGCAGTTCTTCCAGTGTGGGGAGATGGCAGCCGGCGATCTTTTGGGCTGTGTTGATGACCCTCTGGAGCGCTTTCCTCTGAGCCACTGTGCAGCTGGTGTACCATACACAGATGCAGTATGTAAGAATGCTCTCGATGGAGGCTCGGTAGAAGGACACCAGCAGTTTCTGTGTGATGTTATTATTCCTGAGAATTCTCAGGAAGTAAAGTCTCTGCTGGGCCTTTTTCAGAAGCTCAGTGCTGTTGGCGATCCAGGTCAGGCCCTCCCCAATGTGGACTCCCAGGAAGCAGAAGTCTGCCACCCTCTCCACACAGTCCCCGCTGATGATTAGTGGTGGAGTGTCCGTTTTCTTTCTCCTGTAGTCTATTATGAGCTCCTTGGTCTTTGCGGTGTTAAGGAGCAGGTTGTTGCCCCTGCAGTATGCTATCAGCCGCTCCACCTCGTCCCTGTAGGCAGACTCATCCCCCCAGAGATGAGCCCCACCACTGTGGTGTCATCAGCAAACTTCACAATGGTGTTGCTATGGTGGACGGCGGCACAGTCATGTGTGTAGAGGGAGTAGAGCAGGGGGCTCAGTACACAGCCCTGGGGGGAGCCGGTACTGAGGCTCAGGGCTGTGGATGTATGACGGCCCACTCTGACCCTCTGTCTGCGGCCCGAGAGGAAACTATATATCCACATGCAGGTGGAATGTGGAATCCCCAGGTCGCCCAGTTTTTCCACCAGTTTGTGTGGGAGGATGGTGTTGAACGCAGAACTGTAATCCACGAAGAGCATCCGCACATAGCTCCCCTGCTGCTCCAGGTGTGACAGTGCAGCATGTAGTTCTGTGGCCACGGCGTCCTCCGTGGATCGGTTCGCTCTGTAGGCAAACTGGTGGGGGTCAAGGTTTCGGGGCAAGCTTCCTATGATGTGACTCCGGACCAGTTTTTCAAAGCACTTCATCACCACTGGCGTGAGTGCTACTGGCCGGTAGTCGTTGTAGCTGCAAATGTGGGTTTTTTTGGGCAGCGGGACTATGGTGGAGGACTTTAGGCAGGTTGGTACGGTGGACTGTTCCAGAGACAGGTTGAAAATCCTTGTGAAGACTCCAGCCAGCTCGTCAGCACAGTCCCTCAGCACACGTCCCGGGACGCCATCAGGTCCCGCAGCCTTCCTACTAGGCCGTAATTATAATAAATATTGCGGGTGGGGGCACACCCCCCCCCAATATTCAAATATGCTCACATATGCTCAATATGCCCCCCAATATATTGCTATAACAAATAATTGCGATGCTGTGTAAATAAAAACAACAATTTGCTAAACCTTGGCCACAATATCCGGACTTGTCTTCGTATAAATCAATGCATAGATTTTTTTTATAGATTCTGGTTTTGGTTGTACTTTATTAATCCCTAAATCTCTGCCATTACATACAATGAAACAAGAAAATGTAAAAAAAAACAGAGCAGTGTAATACAATACACTATTAGACATTATTATAAAAAATAAATCCAAAGTCCAGTGATTTTTTTTATATTTTAGGCAGGAAATGAGTTTTCAAATTTAGATATTTTAAATCCTTTATATTAAGTTCACTTGCTTGCTTGCTTACAACCGTGCAAATTTTCGGTCGTTTTTTATCCCACTTCCCGTGATCCAATCGAGCTGACATTTTGCACAAAGACTCGTTGTGCGTGACAATTAATGTTCGTGAAAATTTTTGTTCCTAAATTTTACATTTTTAGGACAAAAATATTATATTTAATTACCAATTGCTTAATGGTGCAATGCAATCATCTGACCCATAGGTGGCAGCCATCTCAAGCCAGAGGACGAGAGGACTCTAGCCGCCACGCATATTAAGGATTTATAGTGAAAAACTTTGTTTTACGGGTTATACTTATTCTGGGTTGGGACCCCTTGGAAAATTTGGTCCCCTCCAATGTCAACTCCATGGCTGCGGCCTTGGTGAGATGTGCCCGTTGTTTTAATGATCCATGCGGCACAGATCAAATCCGCCATCAATACGGCAGCGCCTGTATGGGGGACTCAAGCCTCCCGCGGCCAATCGAGGCATTGACACTTCCCCTCCTTCGAAACCCTGCAATGTTCATCTTTGGTTCTTTCGGTAAAGTCACCGTCTAAAGATAAAATAATACATTAAATAATAGCATATTACGACGTTTCCATTGCAACACAAGCAATCATCATCAGGCATAAAAGAAATAGCAACACAAATCTAACTAGAAAACTGTAGACAGACGTACAGGCAGACAGACATCACAAGGACACACACAGAGAGAGAGAGAGAGGACACATATCGGCACAAAGAGAGAGGTCGTCTCTGTGACGAGGCCTTAAATATAGAGAGGGGGCAGGGGCGGAGAGAGGGAGGGGCAGATAAAAAATGAGCATGTCAATGAGTGGACGGCAACATGATGCTGCCGCAAGTAAGATGACGACGCGGCACGGCACACAAGCTTGAAAATTAGGAGAAAGACACACTAAAATTAAATAACCTCGCAAAATATCGAAATGTAATGTAATGCAACACAGAGAGTCGGTCAATACACAATTAACGCATGGCCTGGTTGATTACGTATTTCAAAGATTGCTAAGTTAGAATTTAAGTGTGAAAATTCCAAAGAGAGGACACAGGCAGAGAGAACAAATAGCCAGAGAGAGAGAAAAAGATGAGCTTTGAACTTCCCCGTAGAAGTGGTTCAATCTTAATTTTGGAGCTTTCGTGACTGCATGAATTATTCTTTGGTTCTTTCGGTTAAGTCACGTCTAAAGATAATATAATAAATTAACTCTGCAATGTTGTGGCTAGGGAAGGGGCGATTCCGTTACGTGCAGTTCCACAGCCCTCAATCTGCCCGGCCCCCTTCTTTTTTTTACAATCAGAGGAAACAAAATATGTCTCGCTCCCTCCCTCGATCTCCCTCCCGCTTTTTAATTTATTTATTTTCATTTTTTTTTTGTTTTTTTTTCTATTTGTTATTCTTTTTTTTACTATCAAGAGGAATCAAGAAGATGCTCGGTGTAGTCGGCACTTTGCTTCGTTCATCATTTCGTAAAAAAAAATGTATGCTTTCCTTTATGTACCCCCCCCCTCACTCTCTCGCTCGCTCACTCTCTCGGTCACTCTCTCGGTCACTCTCTCGCTCGCTCTCTCGCTCACTCTCTCGCTCTCCTCTCGCTCGCTCTCTCGCTCGCTCACTCTCTCGCTCGCTCTCTCTCTCCCTCTCGCTCGCTCTCTCGCTCACTCTCTCGTTCTCTCTCTCGCTCGCTCGCTCTCTCGCTCGCTCGCTCTCTCGTTCTCCCTCTCGCTCGCTCTCTCGCTCACTCTCTCGCTCACTCTCTTGTTCTCTCGCTCGCTCGCTCACTCTCTCGTTCTCCTCTCGCTCACTCTCTCGCTCTCTCTTTTTTAAACTACGACAAGTGCTGCATCAGCACGTAGCCCTTCTCGCAGTCCTTCGGCCTCCGACAGTAGCTCATATCTGCACGCAGAGCTCCCGTCATCTGCCACCGAGCACACGGCCTCCTCCATCGCCCACCGCTCCTTGAAGACCGACACGGCGTGGGTCAGCCGCGCCGCATGGCGGAACTCCAGCCCACACACCCTGGGGGCTCCGACCAGAGCGCGGAAGATGCCCAGGCTGCCGGCCGGCAGATCTCTCGCTTACTCCAGCAGCGTCCTTGCCGTGGTTGTTCCACCTGATGACGATTGCTCGCGTTGCGATCTAAACGTCGTAATCTATGATTAGTTTTCATCTTCTTGGTTCTTTCGGTAAAGTCACGTAGAAGGGAAGTAATAAAATAATAAAAATAAAACATAATAAAATAAAATAATTCTCACGACGTTTTACAACGCAAGCATTTCAGGTGAAGCATCTTCAGTGAAATGCTTGCTTGTAGCCGAAACGTCGTGAAATTATTTATTTATTATGTTTTATTTTATTATTTTATTACTTCCCTTCTACGTGACTTTACCGAAAGAACCAAGAAGATGAATCCCTGCAGTCACGAAAGCTTTAAATCGAAATTTAACTATGATTAGTTGTTCGACCTTCGCGACTTGACCGAAAGAAGCAACGAGTAGGGACTGATTCTAGATTTGAAGCTTTCGTGACTGCAATGATTCATATTCTTAGGTTTTTCGGTAAAGTCACGTTTCGGAGAAGATGAATCCCTGCAGTCACGAAAGCTTTAAATCGAAAAGTGGTACTCGTTTTATCGACCCGGGAAGGTAAGGGATGATGATGGTTTGAGCCAACCGCCCCCCCTCCAACCTTCCGTTATTGCGAGGGGGCCGGTTTAGACCCCCCGCGCACCCCAGAATCTACCAACTTTGGAACAAGAGCGGGGGGGCAGGGCTCAGACACCCCCTGGGACTTGGACTAGAATCGAATAACCCCCCTACCCCCCCCCCTCTGCTCGACATCACGAGTTGAACTCGTCCGGCTGTCAGAGCCGTGCAGTCACTCACAATCACACGCGGCCCCTCCTCCTTCTACTCCCCCTCCTCCTTCTCCTCCTCCTTCCCGTGGATGCCTCCTCCCCAGGACATGTCGCCCCGACTAACCTACCCTGACGCCTGCTGCTGCTGTATATTTGGAGTTTGCGTGTCTCTCTCTCTCTCATCATCATCACGGTGGCTAGGAGATGTTAACTACCTCGCCTGGTGTGCAGGAGGTCGTGGGTTCGATCCCGACCTGACGCCTGCTGCTNTATATTTGGAGTTTGCGTGTCTCTCTCTCTCTATCATCATCACGGTGGCTAGGAGATGTTTGATAGACAAAAACTGATGCCAGATTTGGAATAAGCACCCCAAAATTACCTTAAAACCGTTGGAATACCTTATGCCAGAAAAAGTGTGTTGACCAGTGTATTTGGAGTCTGCGTGTTTCTCTCTCTCGTCATCATCACGGTGGCTAGGAGATGTTAACTACCTCGCCTGGTGTACAGGATGTCGTGGGTTCGATCCAGATCCTGACGCCTGCTGCTGTATATTTGGAGTCTGCGTGTCTCTCTCTCATCATCATCATCACGGTGGCTAGGAGATGTTAACTACCTCGCCTGGTGCGCAGGAGGTCCTGGGTTCGATCCCTACCGTGACGCCTGCTGCTGTATATTTGGAGTTTGCGTGTCTCTCTCTCTCTCCGTGGTCGCGTGGATTTGTCTCCGATTCCTCCGATTTTCCCCTCCACATTCAGAATCAACGTCACACGGTTTAGGGTATTTAGCTGCTGCTGTAAATGTCCACACGATGATGATGATGACGATGATGAAGACGATGATGATGACGAAGATGACGACGATGATGATGACGATGTCGATGATGACGACGATGATGATGATGACGACGATGATGACGACGATGATGATGATGACGATGATAATGATGACGATGATGATGACGACGATGACGATGATGATGACAATGATGACGATGACGACGATGACGACGACGATGATGATGACGATGATGAAGACGATGATGATGATGACGATGATGAAGACGATGATGATGACGATGATGACGACGATGATGATGATGATGACGATGATGACGATGTCGATGATGACAACGATGATGACGATGGTGATGACGACGATGATGACGATGATGATGACGACGATGATGATGATGATGATGACGACGATGATGATGATGATGACGATGATGACGACGATGATGACGATGATGACGACGATGATGACGATGATGATGATGACGATGATGATGACGATGATGATGACGATGATGATGACGACGACGACGATGATGACGATGATGACGACGATGATGATGATGATGAAGACGATGATGATGATGACGATGATGACGACGATGATGATGATGACGATGATGATGACGACGACGATGATGACGATGATGACGATGATGATGATGACGATGATGATGACGACGACGATGATGATGATGATGACGACGATGATGATGACGATGATGATGTGACGAAGATGATGATGATGATGATGACGATGATGATGACGACGATTATGATGGACTATCAAAAGCGATGCAGCCCAGTTCGGGGCCTTACCCGGGTAAAATAAAATAAAATCCGTAGTTAGTCAATAAAGTAGAATACAGCAACCAGCATCATCAGGCGACTTTCACAGATATACTTGTTCTGTTTTTGGTCTTATTATATTTGACATTTCAGACCCCTCACCCCATGTCAAAGCGAATCATCTTCATGCAAATCCCGACTTAGCATCAGCAGCATTCACATGCGTGGTGCAAAAAGAAATATATTTTAATATTTATATGAGACGCGGCTCGTTCTATTTTTAAAAAAAAGGCTAATTAAATAGAGCACACTCACAGATTGGCACGTGTCTCTGCGGAGGCTGATTTTAGCAAATGTGCCGAGTCAGCTCCGGTGAGATACAGGGTTCAAGTTCTGGGTCTAGTTGGGCCACTCTCTCCCACCCATCCTCTCTCGCTCTGTCTCTCGCTCTCTCACTCTCTATCTGTGTCTCTCTCCTCTCTCTCTCTCTCAAGAGGTTCATAATGGCCGTGTCTCAATCACTTAGCCAGCTGCGGTGAGATTCAAGGTTCAAATCCTGGGTCTAGCTGGGCCACTCTCTCCTACCCACCCACCCTCTCTCTCTCTCTCACTATCTCTGCCTCTCTGTCTCTCGCTCTCTCACTCTCTCTGCCTCTCTCTGTCTCTCCTCTCTCTCTCTCAAGAGGTTCATAATGGCCGTGTCTCAATCACTTAGCCAGCTCCGGTGAGATGCAGGGTTCAAGTCCTGGGTCTAACTAGGCCACTCTCCCCCACCCACCCTCTCTCTCTCTCTCACACTCTCACTGCCTCTCTCTCTCTCTCTGTCTCTCTCACTATCTCTCTCTGCCT
Source organism: Lethenteron camtschaticum (assembly GCA_018977245.1). Lineage (NCBI taxonomy): Eukaryota > Metazoa > Chordata > Hyperoartia > Petromyzontiformes > Petromyzontidae > Lethenteron > Lethenteron camtschaticum. The sequence goes on along the minus strand of MU249727.1, from coordinate 38,915 downwards.
CTCTCTCAAGAGGTTCATAATGGCCGTGTCTCAATCACTTAGCCAGCTGCGGTGAGATGCAGGGTTCAGGTCCTGGGTCTAACTAGGCCACTCTCCCCTACCCACCCACTCTCACTCTCTCTGCCTCTCCCTCTCTGCCTCTCTCTGTCTCTCTCTCTCAAGAGGTTCATAATGGCCGTGTCTCAATCACTTAGCCAGCTGCGGTGAGATGCAGGGTTCAGGTCCTTAGTGAATCTCTTTAACGATCTCTCTCGCCTCTCTCTCTCCTCTCTGTCTCTCTCTCTCAAGGACTCTTTAATGGGACAAGTGACCAGCTGCCACAAGTGAGCATCCAAACATTGGAGGCTCATCTTGCGTTCACAACCTCCTACCGAGCCAAAGATGGAAATTCCACATTCATATGGCACGGAAGTATGAGTCGACCCATAGGGCAACCGCTGGTGGCTTCTCCAACTCACCCCCACACCCCCACGCCACAAAGTGGTACTCGTTTTATCGACCATCCGAAGGCAAGGATGATGGGCCGCGTGAACACCCCACCAAAAACACAGAACATTTCCGCGAAGGAAAGCGTCTGGGGTTTGTACTCGGCGGGCAGGCACAGCGTGGGAAACGAAGAGACGTAATATTATCTGGCGAGGCGAATACTTATTCAGCATCGGAAGCGTAGGATGGCGCGTCTGGTGAATTGTTGTTGTTGTGGTTAATGCAGTTACACGAATCCTCGTAAAAGGTTTCAGTTTTGTTGCCAGAAAAAAAAGGGGAAAACCCCCTATTATTATATTTTAGTGCTGGCAAAGGAGGTATAATGATTTCGATTTAAAGCTTTCGTGACTGCAGGGATTCATCTTCTTGGTTCTTTCGGTAAAGTCACGTAGAAGGGAAATAATAAAATAATAAGAATAAAATAGCTTAAATAGTCGCTCCAAGCCTGGGGCGTGTCATTCAGACGCTGTCTTCTCAACAGACCTGTTCTACACCTGAGGACGGCTGCTTGCGTTGTGGCCGAAACGTCGTGAAAATTATTTTATTATGTTTTATTTTTATCATTTTATTATTTCCATTCTACGTGACTTTACCGAAAGAACCAAGAAGAGGTATAATGATGTAGATGTTCACCCCGAGCCCTCGTTACTTTGATGGTGCATTGTCTTTGAGCTGTACGCGTTTTGGCGTCATCTGGTAGAGCATCAATTGGGTCAAGGCTCAAAATGAAGCCGTGCCTGATGTGGACCAATCAGTTTCAAGGACAATGCATATTTCGATTTAAAGCTTTCGTGACTGCAGGGATTCATCTTCTTGGTTCTTTCGGTAAAGTCACGTAGAAGGGAAATAATAAAATAATAAAAATAAAACATAAAATAATTCTCACGACGTTTCGGCCTCAGGTGAAGAACAGGTCTGTCGAGGCGAATGACAGAGTCTGTCGCCGAAACGTCGTGAGAATTTTATGTTTATTTTATTATTTATTATTCCCTTCTACGTGACTTTACCGAAAGAACCAAGAAGAAAATATATCTAGTGTGTTTTTTGTTTGCATTTTGACTGCAAGATGGTTCATGCAGTTCAGACCTTGTGGTTTATGTTGCCATGGGAACTTTNTTATGATGTGTTTTGTTATCGTCGACGCAAACATGGTGTTAGTAACACATTATNTGTCTTCACTTANACTCCGCTTGAAGCGCTTNCAAAAATTGGGAAGGCGGAGAAATGNATNAACAAGAACTAATTNAACTTTTTTTTATTTCAGGTGGCCCACTGAGAGTAACTATAGAAGTGATCCGGCTACAAAANTATAGCAACGAAAGGCTCATCATGTCGTGTGGAANGAAAACGACTCTAAAGCGTGGCGACGTTGANTCAACGGGGAGAAGACACACAAACTCCGAATATACGAGAGAGAGGTCAGGGTAACGAACCCACGACCTCCTGCACACCAGGCGAGGTAGTTAACATCTCCTAGCCACCGTGATGATGAGANGGAGAGAGACACGCAAACTCCAAATATACAGCAGCAGCAGCGTCAGGGTAAGGATCGAACCCACGACCTCCTGCACACCAGTCGAGGTAGTTAACATCTCCTAGCCACCGTGATGATGAGAGAGAGAGAGACACGCAAACGAACCCACGACCTCCTGCACACCAGGCGAGGTAGTTAACATCTCAGCCACCGTGATGATGATGATGAGNGAGAGACACGCAAACGAACCCACGACCTCCTGCACACCAGGCGAGGTAGTTAACATCTCCTAGCAACCGTGATAATGATGNGAAGAGAGACACGCAATCGAACCCACGACCTCCTGCACACCAGGCGAGGTAGTTAACATCTCAGCCACCGTGATGATGATGAGAGAGAGACACGCAAACTCAAAATATACAGCAGCACGTCAGGGTCGGGATCGAACCCACGACCTCCTGCGCACCAGGCGAGGTAGTTAACATCTCATAGCCACCGTGATGATGATGAGAGAGAGACACACGCAGNACAAACCCACGACCTCCTGCGCACCAGGCGAGGTAGTTAACATCTCCTAGCCACCGTGATGATGAGAGAGAGAGACACGCAAACGAACCCACGACCTCCTGCACACCAGGCGAGGTAGTTAACATCTCCTCACCGTGATGATGATGAGAGAGAGTGACAAACTCAAAATATACGCAGCACGTCAGGGTCGGGATCGACCCACGACCTCCTGCACACCANGCGAGGTATTAACATCTCCTAGCTCCGTGATGTTTCACGCGACACGTCACGCTGCTGTTGTTGTTGCTGTTGTGCTGCTGTTGTTGTTGCTGTTGTTGTTGTTGCTGTTGCTGTTGCGGTGGGATGGTGGGGGAAACTGGTGGGGGTGGTGGGATGGTGGGGGTGGTGGGGTGGTGGGGTGATGGTGGGGGATGGTGGGGGTGGTGGGGGTGGTGGGGGGGTGGGGGTGGTGGGGGNGGTGGGGGTGGTGGGGGTGGTGGGGGTGGTGGGGGTGGTGGGGGTGGTGGGNATGGTGGGGANGGTGGGGNTGGTGGGTGGTGGGGTGGTGGGGGTGGNGGGGGTGGGGGGGGGTGGGGGTGGTGGGGGTGGTGGGGATATGGTGGGTGGTGGGGGGTGGGGGNTGGTGGGGGGGTGGGGGGGTGGGGTAGTGGGGGTGGTGGGTGGTGGGGGNGGTGGGGGGTGGGGTGGTGGGGTGGTTGGTGGTGGGGTGGTGGGGTGGTGGGGGGTGGGGAGGTGGGTGGTNNGGTGGGGNTGGTGGGGGTGGTGGGGTGGTGGGGGTGGTGGGNTTGGTGGGGTGGTATGGTGGGGGTGGTGGGGATGGTATGGTGGGGTGGTGGGGTGGTATGGTGGGGTGGTGGGGATGGTATGGTGGGGTGGTGGGGGTGGTGGGGTGGTGGGGGTGGTGGGGGTGGTGGGGGTGGTGGGGTGGTGGGGGTGGTGGGGTGGTGGGGGGTGGTGGGGGNGGTGGGGGTGGTGGGGTGGTGGGGGATGGTGGGGTGGTGGGGGTGGTGGGGTGGTGGGGTGGTGGGGNATGGTGGGGGTGGTGGGGTGGTGGTGGGGGTGTGGGGGTGGTGGNGGGGGGTGGTTGGTGGGGATGGTGGGGGTGGTNTGGTGGGGGATGGTGGGGGTGGTATGGTGGGGGTGGTGGGGTGGTTGGTGGGGTGGTGGGGGATGGTGGTGGGGGTGGTTGGTGGGGTGGTGGGGATGGTTGGTGGGGTGGTGTGGTGGGNACTGGTGGGGTGGTGGGGGTGGTGGGGGTGGTGGGGNTGGTGGGGGTGGTGGGGNTGGTTGGTGGGGATGGTGGGGGTGGTTGGTGGGGGTGGTGGGGGTGGTTGGTGGGGTGGTGTGNTGGGTGGGGTGGTGGGTGGTGGGGGTGGTTGGTGGGGATGGTGGGGGTGGTATGGTGGGGGTGGTGGGATGGTTGTGGGGTGGGGGGGGTGGTGGTGGTGGGATGGTGGGGGGGGTGGTGGGGTATGGTGGTGGTGGTGGTGATGGGGTGGGTTGTGGTGGAGAAGTATCACCGCCCCCCCCCGAGTCGATCGATGGGACGTGCCAAGGCAGAGCTTGTGGGTGGGGGTGGGTCCCTTCGCTCCGAACCAGCCGAGATCCACAACGCGCAGCAAAAGCAGCATCATCAGCAGCAGCAACAGTACAACATCAGATCACAACATCAGCATCAGCATCATCAGCAACAGCATTAACAGCAGCAGCACAGCAACAGCATCAACAGCAGCATCAGCAGCAGACCAACAGCAGCAGCAGCATCAGCAGCAACATCAGCAGCATCAGCAGCAGCACATCAACAGCAGCAGCATCAGCAACACATCAACAGAGCACATCATCTAACAGCAGCAGCAACAGCACAACAGCAGCAGCACAACATCATCAACATCACATCGCAGCAGAATCAACAGCCACATCATCAACAGCATCAACAGCAACAGCATCAATAACAACAGCATCAAACAGCAACAGCATCAACAGCAACACATCAGCAGCAGCATCACTCCCCCTCCAACGCGGTTTGAGCACAACCCGCAGTGGTTTGTTGTTGTGTTGTTGTGGTGTTGTGTTGTTGTGTTGTTGTGTTGTTGTGGTGTTGTGGTGTTGTTGTTGTCGCTGGGCTGGCTAAATGTTGAGCGGCGAGGTGGATATGCGTGTCGGGGCTGGCTGTGTGTGTGTTAGTGTGTGAGTGTGTGTGTTAGTGTGTGTGTGTTAGTGTGTGAGTGTGTGTTAGTGTGTGTGTGTATGTGTGTGTGTTAGTGTGGTGTGTGTGTGTGTGTGTGTCTAGTGTGTGTGAGTGTGTGTGTGTGTGNGTGTGTGTGAGTGTGTGTGTGTGGGTNAGTGAGTGTGTGTGTGTGTGTGTTAGTGTATGAGTGTGTGTGTGTGTGTGTGTGNTTGAGTGTGTGTGTTAGTGAGTGTGTGTGTGTGTGTGTTAGTGTGTGTGTGTGTGCGTGTGTGTGTTAGTGTGGTGTTAGTGAGTGTGTTTGTGTGTGTGTTAGTGGTGTGTGTTAGTGTGTGTTGTGTGTGTGTTAGTGAGTGTGTGTGTTGTGTGTGTTAGTGAGTGTGTGCGTGTTAGGTGTGTGTTAGTGTGTGTGTTAGTGTGTTGTGTCTGTGTGTGTTAGTGTGTGTGTTATGAGTGTGTGTGTGNTAGTGTGTGTGTGTGTGTGAGTGTTAGTGTGTGNGTGTGGTGTGTGTGTTATGTGGTGTGTGTGGTGNTAGTGGTGTATGCTGTGTGTGTGTGTGTGTGTGTGTGTGTGTGTGTGTGTGTTAGTGGTGTAGCGGTTAGCGCGCTGCGCTATGAACCTGCACCCGGGTTCGATTCCCGCTCACGGCTAACACCAGTGGCGATTATCTGAACCGGTCCTGGGCCTCCCCTAGGTCTACTCAGCCTTAAATGAGTACCTGGTGCGGTGTGTAAACATCGCCACTGGGAGACAAAGGCGGTCGGCGTGGTGCTGGCCACCCACCCCNTCATGTACCGTTCCGGCCTTCATAGGTGCTCGCTAACAGCACTTGCCCTACAGTCTGTTCAAGCTATACGGGGATCTTTATTCTTNGTGTGTGTCNGTGTGTGTTGTGTGTGTGTGTGTGTGTGTTAGTGTGTGTTAGTGAGTGTGTGTTAGTGTGTGTTGTGTGTGTGTGTGTGAGTGTGTGTTAGTGTGTGTGTGTTAGTGTGTGTTTGTGTGAGTGTGTGTGTGTTAGAGTGTGTGTTAGTGAGTGTGTGTGTGTTAGTCGCTGTGTGTGTGTTAGTGAGTGAGTGTGTGTGTGTTAGTGGCTTTGTGTGTGTGTTAGTGGCTGTGTGTGTGTTAGTAGGTCGACTCAGCCTCAAATGAGTATCTGTGCGGTGTGTAAACATCGCCACTGGGGAGACGTGGTGCTGGCCACCCACCCCCTCGTGTGCCGTGCCGGCCTTCATAGGTGCTCGCTAACAGCACTTGCCCCTACAGTCTGTGAGGGCTACACTTGGGATCTTTGTCTATTTTTGGAACATGCGTGTAGTGTAGCGTGTAGTGTGTGTAGTGTGTGTAGTGTAGTGTGTAGTGTGGTGTAGTGTGCAGTGTACTGTGTAGTGTAGTGTGTGTAGTGTGTAGTGTACTGTGTGTGTGTAGTGTAGTGTAGCGTGTAGTGTAGTGTGTGTGTGTGTAGTGTGTGTAGTGTAGTGGGTAGTGTGTAGTGTAGTGTATAGTGTGTAGCGTGTAGTGTAGTGTATAGTGTAGTGTGTGTAGTGTGTGTAGTGTAGCGTGTAGTGTGTGTAGTTTAGTGTGTAGTGTAGTGTAATGTGTGTAGTGTGTGTAGTGTAGTGTGTGTAGTGTGGTGTGTAGTGTAGTGGTAGTGTGTGTAGTGTAGTGTGTGTAGTGTGTGTAGTGTAGGTGTGTAGTGTAGTGTGTAGTGTAGCGTGTAGTGTAGTGTAGTGTGTTGTGTGTAGTGTAGTGGGTAGTGTAGTGTGTCGTGTAGTGTGTTGTGTGTAGTGTAACGTGTAGTATAGTGTGTAGTGTATGTGGGCAGTGTAGTGTAGTGTGTTGTGTGCAGTGTGTAGTGTAGCGTGTAGGGTAGTGTTTAGTGTATAGTGTAGTGTATAGTGTAGTGTGTGCAGTGTGTAGTGTAGCGTGTAGTGTTTAGTGTATAGTGTAGTGTAATGTGTAGTGTAATGTGTAGTGTAGTGTGTAGTGTGTAGTGTATAGTGTAGTGTAATGTGTAGTGTAATGTGTAGTGTAATGTGTAGTGTGCAGTGTGTAGTGTAGCGTGTAGTGTAGTGTTTAGTGTATATGTAGTATAATGTGTAGTGTAGTGTGTGTAGTGTGTAGTGTAGTGTGTAGTGTAGTGTAGTGTGTAGTGTAGTGTGTAGTGTAGCGTGTAGTAGCGTGTAGTGTAGTGTAGTGTAGTGTGTAGTGTAGTGTGTAGTGTATAGTGTAGTGTAATGTGTAGTGTAGTGTAGTGTGTAGTGTAGTATGTAGTGTAGTGTGTAGTGTAGTATGTAGTGTAGTGTTTAGTGTGTAGTGTGTAGTGTAGCGTGTAGTGTAGTGTGTAGTGTAGTGTGTAGTGTAATGTGTAGTGTAATGTGTAGTGTAGTGTGTGTAGTGTAGTATGTAGTGTAGTGTGTAGTGTGTATGTAGTGTAGTGTTTAGTGTGTAGTGTGTGTAGTGTAGCGTGTAGTGTAGTGTGTAGTGTAGTGTGTAGTGTAGTATGTAGTGTAATGTGTAGTTAATGTGTATGTGTAGTGTAGTGTGTATGTGTATGTAGTGTGTGTGTAGTGTAGTATGTAGTTATGTGTGTGTGTGTGTGTAGTGTAGTGTAGTGTAATAGTGTGTAGTGTGTGTGTAGTGTAGTGTGTAGTGTAATGTGTAGTGTAATGTGTAGTGTAGTGTATAGTGTAGNATNTAGCTGTGTGTGTGTGTAGTANGTAGTGTAGTGTATGTAGTGTGTAGTGTGTAGTAGTGTGTTGTGTAGTGGTAGTGTAGTGTGTGTAGTGTGTAGTGTAGCGTAGTAGTGTAGTGTTAGTGTAGTGTGTAGTGTATAGTAGTAGTGTAGTGTAGTGTAGTATGTAGTAGTGTAGTGTAGTATGTAGTGTAGTGTTTAGTGTGTAGTGTGTGTAGTGTAGCGCGCGTGCGTTAGGGGCACCAGGTTTTCAGCACCAAGGACAGAGGCGTCGACATTGGGCGGGTGGGTGGGGGGTGACGTCTTACAACAGAGGGGTCATTGCCCGAAACGTCGCCTCTACATTCGATGTTTTTGTTGTCCTTGTCAAGGGCCGCACGGTTGTTATTGACGATTTGCGGTTCGGGTTCGGCGTGTGAATCTGTGCACGTGTGTCAAAGACGTGTGTCAAACACGTGTGTCAAACACGCGTGTGTCAACCACGTGTGTCAAACACGTGTGTCAAACACGCGTGTGTGTGTGTCAAACACGTGTGTCAAACACGTGTGTCAAACACGCGTGTGTCAAACACGTGTGTCAAACACGCGTGTGTCAAACACGTGTGTCAAACACGCGTGTGTCAAACACGTGTGTCAAACACGTGTGTCAAACACGCGTGTGTCAAACACGCGTGTGTCAACCACGTGTGTCAAACACGTGTGTCAAACACGCGTGTGTCAAANCACGCGTGTGTCAAACACGTGTGTCAACCACGTGTGTCAAACACGCGTGTGTGTCAAACACGTGTGTCAAACACGCGTGTGTCAAACACGTGTGTCAAACACGCGTGTGTCAAACACGCGTGTGTCAACCACGTGTGTCAAACACGCGTGTGTCAACCACGTGTGTCAAACACGCGTGTGTCAAACACGTGTGTCAACCACGTGTGTCAAACACGTGTGTCAACCACGTGTGTCAAACACGCGTGTGTCAAACACGTGTGTCAAACACGCGTGTGTCAAACACACGTGTGTCAAACACGTGTGTCAAACACGCGTGTGTGAACATCGCCACCGGGAGACAAAGGCGGCCGGGCGTGGTGCTGACCACCCACCCCTCATGTGCCGTGCCGGCCTTCATAGCTGCTACTCGCTAACAGCACTTGCCCCCAGCAGTCTGTTACAGGCTACACGGGGGACCTTTGACTGTGTACACATTTTTACGAACGCCTGGCGTGCATAATTTATCACGCGTAAACAAGAAAACAACAGCAGCAACAACAACAACAACAAATACGTGGGCATCTTTGTGTATGAGTGAGTGTCTCTCATATATAGAAAGTTCTAGATATAATAATAATACGCCGTCTAAATGTACTGAGAAAATATGTCCGGCGCTGGAGGGGAAACCGAGGCACTTGCCAGCTGCTCCAGATGGAGTCTCTTGCGGGGTCTGCGTCTGTGTGCGTGTGTGCGTGTGTCTATATGCACTTGCTCCTGCAGTCTGTTAAGGCTACACGGAGGATCTTTATCTTTGTCTATATGCTCATCAAACAGCACTTGCCCCATGC
>MU249727.1:0-25000 GCA_018977245.1 Lethenteron camtschaticum | reverse complement strand
TGGGAGGGTGGGCTGGTGGGGAGGGTGGGGCTGGGTGGAAAGGGGAGGGTGTTTAGTAAACATCGCCACTTGGGGAGACAAAGGCGGCCGGGCGTGGTGGTGACCAACCCACCCCCTCGTGTGCCACAGTGCCGGCCTTCACAGGGCGATCTTCAAAGTACTGGAAGAGTAGGCCAATAACCTTCCCCTCTCCCACCTCCCCTGTTCGCCTTTTGGCGTCGTTCTCTGTTCTAACCCCGTTTGAGACGAGGCTCTAAACTGCAGTGGGGGACCTTGTTTCTGCCAAAGGCCATTTGGATATTATTTACAGCATCATTCGCGGGGCCGTACAAAATGATCAACTTAAAAATTAGCCTGTTGTTATATTTGCTCAAACATTTCATTAACTCGCCCCTAATGCGATGGCTAGATCGCTTCTCTTTGGTGAGGCGTGTGATGATGTTGCTGCTGGTGTTGATGATGTTGCTGCTGCTGCTACTCGCAACTGCTTTTCCAGGTTTGCTCCGAGATTTGTTGAATTTCGAGTCCCGCCTGCGGCTGCCTTGGCAGGGCCAGAAACCAAATGTTACTGGTAGGAACCTCCTGGTTACACCAGCCCACAGGGGATTGTTGTGTCCGTCGTGCAGGGAGGGTGGGCTGGGTGGAGAGGGGAGGGTGGGGAGGGCTGGTGGGAGGGTGGGGTTGGGTGGGGGGTGGGGGAGGGTGGGGAGGGGAGGGGCTGGGGGGAGGGGCTGGTGGGGAGGGGCTGGGTGGAGAGGGAGGGTGGGGAGGGGCTGGGTGGGGAGGGTGGGGCTGGGTGGGAAGGGAAGGTGGGGAGGGCTGGGTGGGGAGGGTGGGAGGGGCTGGGTGGGGAGGGAGGGTGGGAGGGGCTGGGTGGAGAGGGGGGGTTGGGTGGGGGGGGAGGGTGGGAGGGGGGGCTGGGTAGGGAGGGTGGGGAGGGGCTGGGTGGAAATNGGAGGGTGGGGAGGGGCTGGGTGGGAGGGTGGGGAGGNCTGGGTGGGAGGGTGGGGCTGGGTGGGAGGGTGGGGCTGGGTGGGGAGGGCTGGTCACCCCGTGGTGCCCTTATAAANCTCAACGTTTAACCTACTCACGCCGGCTTGTGCCCGCCCTCACAGTCGGGCATATTTGCGGAATACACCACGCCGCCGTTGACCCTGGCCATTGACCGAGCAACCCGACGTTCCTACCAGCTCCCTCCGCAGGAATGTGTTTTTGCAGGCCGGACGTTTCGCACCCCTGACCTAAAGAAAGCTGTCTCTGGTGTGGACCGATCCGTTTCTAAGACAATGCATCATCGCATACTACCAGAGCGTGGTTGTTTTCTTGTTTGCGTGTTCACCACAAGTTTATGCGGTTCATGAAGACAGATTCCTTGCCCCCCCCCCAAAAAAGAAAAGGGGGATCTGTTTTTGGTGTTCGAACATTTTCTTCATGCAGCTGTTTGATTGCCAAAACCTCTTTGTGACAATTCTAGATTTGAATGTGTTTGTAAGAGAGTCTTGTTCTAAATTATCGACTTCAGATCAGAGTAACCTTATTCTCTCCGAGATTAGTGATAGGCTAGCTTTAAGTACAATCTGTTTAGAGTTCGGTGAGGACACAGCAGCAGATGTGAGTGTGAAAGTGACGGGTATTGCCTTGTTATCTCGGCCAGTGGCGGCTCCTGCAAAATCTCTCAGGGGGGGCAAATGTCTGGATGATTGATAAGGATAAGGTTTAACAGCTTAAGCATGTAAAGGCAACTTCACTTCTTTAATATTATGAAAAATAAAGTGACTCTTACAATACATCTTGTTTGTTTCTATACTCGCTATTATTACAATCCACTCAGTTTCTTTTATTAAAGATTCCACTAGGTGGCGACAAATTATATTGTTGGATGAAACGTGCTTACGTATGATGACGTAAGCACGTTAGGGCGAGCCCTCCCGGAAGCCATAGAGAATGCATTGCAGCGCCCCCCGGTCGAAAAAAACATCTTGAATGTAAGTCTATGGGGCCACTCGGGGCGATTCTCAGCCGGAGTGGAATCGCCCAAAAAGAGGCGGTACTCCACAGAACGTGACATGACGCTGATTGGACTATATCCAGAGGCACAGTGACGGCTAGCGTGACTCTGTGGTTGAATGACATTGGTGGTGCGTCGCCCAATCGCCCTAATGAAGAAACCACCCCTGATCTCGGCATCTCTTGAGGAAGGCCAGCGTCTCGAGAAACTGTGAGACATCTTGTTTCGTTGTCTGTTAAAAACTCTAACAGATAAGTGGAATTCCTCCCCGTAGAGGGCGTTAATTCTAGATTTGAAGCTTTCGTGACTGCAAGGATTCATCATCTTAGGTTTTTTCGGTAAAGTCACGTAGGAAAATAATAATAAATAAATAACAATGAATAATAGAAGAAATAATAGAAATAAATAATAAAAATCACGACGTTTCGGAGGCAACACAAGTCTCCGTTTTCAGGTGGGACCGTCACAGCTAAATTTACTGAGGACGGCTGCTTGCGTTGTGGCCGAAACGTCGTGAGAATAATTTTTTTATGTTTAATTTTTATTATTTTATTACTTCCCTTCTACGTGACTTTACCGAAAGAACCAAGAAGATGAATCCCTGCAGTCACGAAAGCTTTAAATATAATTATTTTATTATTTTTATTTTATTATTTCCCTTCTACGTGACTTTACCGAAAGAACCAAGAAGATGAATCCCTACAGTCACGAAAGCTTTAAATCGAAATTTAAATTTACCGTCTCAGGTGAGGCAAAATTCCAAGAGACAAGCTCTTATATACTAGTTAAGGGGGAGGAGGGGAGGGGCTTATCTGATTGTGGTAGCCAATGAATGGAGCGTATTGGGGGGGTGGGCGGGGCTAAAAGGAACAACAGTAGTACAAGTCGTACCGGGAGATGGTGACAATCCAAATAAAAGAAAGGCAGTGCTGTTAAACGCTGGGATGTCAACACTCGGTAAAGTAGAGTAGTACCTGTCAAATAATATGGTACAGATGTGTGTCGTTAAATCGGTGTCACACGGTTAATAACATTTTTGCAATGATAATTGGTTTTTTACCCTTTTATCTGGCGTCATGTGGTCCAACACCATGTGAGACTGGGCTCTAAGGAAAGCTGTCTCGGGTGTGGACCAATCAACTTCAAGGACAGTGCATAGATTATTAGAGTTGTGTTTTTTGTTTGCATTACGACTGCAGGTATTGTGGTCAATGCAAACATGACTCCTTGTAAAAAAGGTGTCAGTTTTGTTGCCAGATAAAAGGGTAAAAAAACAATTATCATATTTTTACTGGCAAATGAGGTTCCAATGGTGTAAATGCTTACCCCGAGCTCTCATACTCTGATGGTGCATTCTCTTTGAGTTGTGCGCCTTTTGGCGTCATCTGGTCCAACACCATGTGAGACTAGGCTCTAAGGAAAGCTGTCTCGGGTGTGGACCAATCAACTTCAAGGACAGTGCATATCATTATCAGAGTTGTGTTTTTTGTTTGCATTACGACTGCAGGTATTGTGGTCATTGCAAACATGACTCCTCGTAAAAAAANGGTGTCAGTTTTTTAGCCAGATAAAAGGGTAAAAATTATCTGATTTTTTCTTCTGGCAAATGAGGTTCCAATGATGTAAATCTTTCCAATGATTACTCAGTTTGTACCCATCATCACGCTTGAAATTACGTCCCTTTGTGACGCCTTCATTTGAAGCTTTCGTGACTCCAGGAATCCATCCTCTTTAGCTCTTTCGCTAAAGTCACGTGGGTAGAATTTGTTTGATACCTGCGTGCCTTTACCGACACAACCAAAGATCGTTGTGATATTTACATCGGGGCAAAATGCTCTTCGTGAGCACTCACGAAGCGCCGATGCTCCCAAAAACGCTGTCGAAGTCGCTCGTTTAAGGCTGAGCCGACCTAGGAGAGGGCCCGGTTGCAAACACTGCACCGGTCTTCTTGGTTCTTTCGGTAAAGTCACGTAGAAGAGAAGAATAAAATAATAAAAATAAACATAATAATATATATTATTTTATTATGTTTTATTTTATTATAGTAATATATATTATTTTATTTTATTATGTTTTATTTTATTATTTTATTACTTCCCTTCCTGCAGTCACGAAAGCTTTAAATATAAATATTTAAATATGTTTTATTTATTTTATTATTTCCCTTCTTCGTGACTTTACCGAAAGAACAAGAAGATGAATCCCTGCAGTCACGAAAGCTTTAAATATAAATATTTAAATATGTTTTATTATTATTTTATTATTTCCCTTCTACGTGACTTTACCGAAAGAACCAAGAAGATGAATCCCTGCAGTCACGAAAGCTTTAAATATAAATATTTAAATATGTTTTATTATTTTATTATTTCCCTTCTACGTGACTTTACCGAAAGAACCAAGAAGATGAATCCCTGCAGTCACGAAAGCTTTAAATATAAATATTTAAATATGTTTTATTATTATTTTATTATTTCCCTTCTTCGTGACTTTACCGAAAGAACCAAGAAGATGAATCCCTGCAGTCACGAAAGCTTTACATCGAAACTCCAACCGGTATCAGCGAACTCGGCTCGCCCACGTGGTTTGTCCACTGCTGGATGAATCCTTCCCGTCTCGCGAAATGCTCCGGCACGCACCAAAGGTAAAGATCCCCGTGCGGCCTCTGACCCACTGTTGGGGCAAGTGCCGCTAGCGAGAGGCACGTGTCCGGGTTGGGCGGCCGAACGCCACGCCCGGCCGCCTTTGTCTCCCAGCAGTGACGTATGAACATCATTTGAGGCCGAGTCGACCTAGGGGAGACCGGGGCACCGGTTCGAGTGATCGTCACCGGCGTTCGTGTTTGACGCGGGCTGGAATCGATGTCGGCTCGCAGGGTTCGTAGCGCAGCGCGCTAACCGCTGCGCCACCGCTCCCCCACTGCACACGTACACACGCGTACACACACACGTACACACACGTGTACACACAGGTGCACACACGCGTACACACACGTACACACACACGCGTACACACACACGTACACACGCGGGNACACACACACGCACACACGTACACACACACGTACACACACGTACACACACACGCGTACACACACGCGTACACACACACGTACACACACATACACACATACACACACGTACACACACACGCGTACACACGCGTACACACACACACGTACACACACATACACACACACGTACACACACATACACACACACGTACACACACATACACACACACGTACACACACGTACACACACGCGTACACACACGCACACACACGCGTACACACAGGTGCACACACACACACGCGTACACACGTACATACACACACGTACACACACGCGTACACACGTGTACACACACACGTACTCACACACGCGTACACACACGCGCGTACACACACACGTACACGCACGTACACACACACGTACACACACACGTACACACACACGTACACACACGTGTACACACGCACGTGTACACACACGCACGTACACACACACACACGTACACACAACGCTCGTGCTGATGATGATGGTGCTGGTGATGATGATGATGGCAGTGGTGGTGATGATGATGATGGTAGTGATGATGATGGTGATGATGATGGTGGCGATGGTGATGATGATGGTGGTGGTGATGGTGATGATGATGGCGATAGTGATGATGGTGGTGGTGGTGATGATGATAGCGATGGTGGCGATGGTGATGATGATGGTCGTGGTGATGGTGATGATGATGATAGTGATGATGATGATAGTGGTGATGATGATGATGATAGTGGTGATGACTCGGCGCTGAGTGATCGCCGGTGGCTAATTCGAAGACGGTGGCGCGTGGGGACAGCCTCGTGTCTGGCCTCGCATCCATCTCGCTTCTCGGCGGCGTCACCAGCTGCCTCCCTCCCTCACCCTCTCTCTCTACCCCCTCTCTGTTCCCCCTCACTCTCTCTCTACCCCTCTCTGTTCCCCCCTCCTGCCCCCCCCTCACTCTCTCTCTACCCCTCTCTGTTCCCCCTCACTCTCTCTCTACACCCTCTCTCTACCCCTCTCTCTACCCCTCCTGCCCCCCCCCCCCTCACTCTCTCTCTACACCCTCTCTCTACCCCCCCTCACTCTCTCTCTACCCCCTCTCTGTTCCCCCTCACTCTCTCTCTACCCCTCTCTCTACCCCTCTCTCTACCCCTCCCTGCCCCCCCCCTCACTCTCTCTCTACCCCTCTCTCTACCCCTCACTCTCTCTCTTCCCCTCCCTGCCCCCCTCACTCTCTCTCTACCCCCCTCCCTGCCCCCTCCCTGCCCCCCTCACTCTCTCTCTACCCCTCTCTCTACCCCCTCCCTGCCCCCCCCNTCACTCTCTCTCTACCCCTCTCTCTACCCCTCCCTGCCCCCCCNTCACTCTCTCTCTACCCCCTCCTCCCCCCCCCCCCCCCCTCACTCTCTCTCTACCCCTCTCTCTACCCCCTCCCTGCCCCCCTCACTCTCTCTCTACCCCTCTCTCTACCCCTCCCTGCCCCCCCTCACTCTCTCTCTACCCCCTCTCTCTACCCCCTCCCTGCCCCCCCCTCACTCTCTCTCTACCCCCTCTCTCTACCCTCCCTGCCCCCCTCACTCTCTCTCTACCCCCTCTCTCTACCCCTCCCTGCCCCCCCTCACTCTCTCTCTACCCCCTCTCTCTACCCCTCCTGCCCCCCCTCACTCTCTCTCTACCCCCTCTCTCTACCCCTTCCCTGCCCCCCCTCACTCTCTCTCTACCCCCTCTCTCTACCCCCTCCCTGCCCCCCCCNTCACTCTCTCTCTACCCCCTCTCTCTACCCCTCCCTGCCCCCCCCTCACTCTCTCTCTACCCCTCTCTCTACCCCCTCCCTGCCCCCCCCTCACTCTCTCTCTACCCCTCTCTCTACCCCCTCTCTCTACCCCCTCTCTCTACCCCCTCTCTCTACCCCTCTCTCTACCCCTCTCTCTACCCCCTCTCTCTCTACCCCCTCTCTCTACCCCTCTCTCTACCCCCTCTCTCTACCCCCCTCACTCTCTCTCTACCCCTCTCTCTACCCCTCTCTCTACCCCCTCTCTCTCTACCCCTCTCTCTACCCCCTCTCTCTCTACCCCCTCTCTCTACCCCCTCTCTCTACCCCCTCTCTCTCTACCCCCTCTCTCTCTACCCCTCTCTCTACCCCCTCTCTCTACCCCCCTCACTCTCTCTCTCTCTCTACCCCTCTCTCTACCCCTCTCTCTACCCCCTCTCTCTCTACCCCTCTCTCTACCCCCTCTCTCTCTACCCCTCTCTCTACCCCCCTCACTCTCTCTCTCTCTACCCCCTCTCTCTACCCCCTCTCTCTACCCCTCTCTCTACCCCCTCTCTCTACCCCCCCTCACTCTCTCTCTACCCCCTCCCTGTCCTCCCTCTCGCTTTTTAATTTATTTTTTGTTCATTCTTTTTTTTGTGTTTTTTTTCTATTTGCTATTCTTTTTTTACGATCAGAGGAAACAAGAAGATGCTCGTGTAGTCGGCACTTTGCTTCGTTCATAATTTTGTAATTTTGTTTCAAATTAAAACTTTGCTTTATTTAAACCCCCACCTCTCGCTCACTCTCTCGCTCACTCTCTCTCTCTCCAGTTCATCCGCTTTTCCCCGTCCGCGCATTTAGAATCCACGTCGCGCCTTTAGAGTCTTTGTCGGCTGCTTGCGACACATTTACAACACGACGGTGATGATGGTGATGATGATGTTGGTGGTGATGATGGTGATGATGGTGGTGGTGGTGATGATGATGATGATGGTGGTGATGATGGTGGTGATGATGATGGTGATGATGATGGTGCCATGATGGTGATGATGAGTGTGATGGTGGTGGTGGTGATGGTGATGATGGTGGTGGTGGTGATGATGATGGTGGTGGTGGTGATGATGGTGGTGGTGGTGATGGTGATGATGGTGATGATGATGGTGGTGGTGGTGGTGATGATGGTGATGGTGGTGGTGATGGTGATGATGATGGTGGTGGTGGTGATGGTGGTGGTGATGGTGATGATGGTGGTGGTGGTGATGTGGTGATGACGGTGGTGGTGGTGATGATGGTGGTGGTGGTGGTGGTGGTGATGGTGATGATGATGATGATGGTGGTGGTGGTGATGGTGGTGGTGGTGATGATGATGATGGTGGTGATGGTNATGTGGTGATGATGATGGTGGTGGTGGTGATGATGGTGGATGATGGTGGTGATGGTGATGATGTGATGGTGATGATGGTGATGATGATGGTGGTGGTGGTGATGATGGTGGTGGTGGTGATGATGATGGTGGTGATGATGATGATGATGATGGTGGTNATGGTGATGNTGATGGTGATGATGGTGGTGGTGGTGATGGTGATGAGGTGGTGATGATGGTGGTGGTGGTNATGATNATGGTGATGATGATGGTGGTGGTGGTGATGATGGTGGTGGTGATGGTGATGATGGTGATGATGATGTTGGTGGTGATGATGGTGGTNATGATGGTGGTGGTGGTGATGGTGATGATGGTGGTGGTGGTGATGATGGTGATGTGGTGATGGTGGTGGTGATGATGGTGATGATGATGGTGGTGATGATGGTGGTGGTGGTGATGATGATGGTGGTGGTGGTGGTGATGATGGTGATGATGATGTGGTGGTGATATGGTGGTGGTGGGNTGATGGTGATGATGGTGATGATGGTGGTGGTGGTGTGATGGTGGTGGTGGTGATGATGGTGATGATGATGGTGGTGTGGTGATGATNGTGGTGGTGGTGATGATGGTGATGATGGTGGTGGTGGTGATGATGGTGGTGGTGGTGGTGATGGTGATGGTGATGATGGTGATGATGATGGTGGTGGTGGTGGTGATGATGGTGATGGTGGTGGTGATGGTGATGATGATGGTGGTGGTGGTGATGATGAGTGGTGATGGTGGTGGTGGTGATGATGGTGATGATGTGGTGGTGGTGGTGATGATGTGGTGATGGTGATGATGGTGATGATGATGGTGGTGGTGGTNATGGTGATGATGGTGGTGGTGATGATGATGGTGATGATGATGGTGGTGATGGTGATAATGATGGTGATGATGGTGGTGGTGATGGTGATGATGGTGATATGATGGTGGTGATGATGGTGGTGGTGGTGGTGATGATGGTGGTGGTGGTGGTGATGATGGTGGTGGTGGTGGTGATGATGGTGATGATGATGGTGGTGGTGATGGTGATAATGGTGATGATGATTGTGGTGGTTGTGATGATGGTGATGATGGTGGTGGTGGTGGTGATGATGGTGGTGGTGGTGGTGATGATGGTGATGATGATTGTGGTGGTTGTGATGATGGTGATGATGATGGTGGTGGTGGTGGTTGTGATGATGGTGGTGGTGATGATGAGAAGCTTTTCGAACGATCGCTTGCGATAGCAAGGCAAAGCTTGTGAAAGTGAGCGCGTGACTTTTTGCGGGGGCAAATGAAGCAATTGTACAAGTTGAGCTTTATATAACACATTGTCCTGCGGAGGGAGCTGGTAGGAACGTCGGGTTGCTCGGTCAATGGCCAGGGTCAACGGCGGCGTGGTGTATTCCGCAAATATGACCGACTGTGAGGGCGGGCACAAGCCGGCGTGAGTAGGTTAAACGTTGAGTTTTATAAGGGCACCACGGGGTGACCAGCCCCTCCCCACCCAACCCCTCCCCACCCAGCCCCACCCACCCTACCCAGCCCCTTCCCACCCTTTCCACCCAACCCNTCCCCACCCTCCCTCCCCACCCAGCCCCACCCTCCCATCAACCCCTCCCCACCCTCCCCACCCAGCCTCCCACCCTCCCNACCCAGCCCTCTCCACCCTCCCACCCAGCCCTCCCACCCCACCCTCCCCACCTAGCCCCACCCAGCCCCTCCCACCCTCCCCACCCTCCCACCCTCCCCACCCAGCCCCTCCTTGCACGACGGACGGACACAATAATCCTGTGTGGGCTGGTAGAAACCAGTGAGTTTCCTCCCAGTATGATGATGATGATTATTGCTGTGTCAGCGTTGCCGGCGCATCACGTGCTCACGCCACCGTCCCAGCTGTCTCTGTCACGTGACGACGTCGTCGGAGTGCCGCGCGCGAGTTTCGATTTGACCTCCGTGACCTCGGAGCGCGCAGAAAGCCCGGCTCCCGATAATTACCGCCGCTTTGATAACAATAACAGAAGCGACGAGATGACACCGCTCAGCACGCGGCTGATTGAGACGTGTGTGTGGGGGGGGGGTGGTGGNTGGTGGGGTGGTGGGGTGGTGGGGTGGTGGGGTGGTGGGGTGTTGGAGCAGGCAGGGTGGTTAACAGGACATTGGCGTTGACCTCGGTATGTACGTAAGGCAGTCTTCGACTTGCAGTCTTCGACTTGCGAACACCCCCACTTACGAACACCCACACGTACGAACACCCTCACTTACGAACACCCTCACTTACGAACACCCCCACTTACGAACACCCCACTTACGAACACCCTCTACGAACACCCCCACTTACGAACGCTCACTTACGAACACCCCACTTACGAACACCCCACTTACGAACACCCATAGCTNACGAACACCCCACTTACGAACACCCTCACTTACGAACACCCCCACTTACGAACACCCCACTTACGAACACCCTCACGAACACCCCACTTACGAACACGCTCACTTACGAACACCCGCACGTACGAACACCCTCACTTACGAACACCCTCACTTACTTATTATTTTATCACTTCCCTTCTACGTGACGACTTTACCGAAAGAACCAAGAAGAGGAGTTTCTTTCCAGTTGTTCGACCTCCGAATTTTTGTTCGATGTCCAAGGCAAAAAAATGGTCGAAAATTTTGTTCGATCACCGAATTGTTCCGAGTTCTGGGGCGTTCGATCTGCGAGGTTTTCTACTGCACGCTGACGCACCGGTCATGCCCGACCTCTGACGATAGCTGATCAGGGACGAGTTCGCGTCGAAAGGGTTTCTTCCCCGGTCAGCGCCGACGCGAGCGTTTCGCGCCTGGCGCAGCACAAACGACGTTTCCTCAATTGAATTCGTGAGCAGTGGCTCGGCTCGAGACAGCATCCGAGAAAAAAGGCGCGTTGCTCAGACCGAGTCTCGTGAGAATAAAAGATGTTCCGCCTTCAGGCGAGTCGCGGAGTGGATCAGAGACGGTGGCTACCGCGTCATCGCGTGCATTCCAGACGAATCATCATACTCGTCGTCGTCATCGTCATCATCATCATCATCGTCATCATCATTCTCGTCATCCTCATCATCATCATCCTCGCCATCATCATCATCATCCTCATCATCATCATCGTCATCATCATCCTCATCATCATCATCGTCATCATCATCATCGTCACGCGGCGCTCTCAGACGCGCTGCATCTACGACCGTCTGGAACGCTCTCTCCTCTTCACGACATCGAGAAGGCCACTGGCAGCTGTGTGACACTTTAAATCACCATCACCACCATCACCATCGTCGTCATCGTCTAGCCAGGGGTCGGGAACCTTTTTGACTGGGAGAGCCATAAAAGCCAAATATTTCTAAATATATTGCATTGAGAACCATATAGTATTTTAACGTATAATAAATTAAATATGTATCACTTTTAATGCGACTTCTGGTGCTGCGTGGTTTTGCTGATGGCCTTGTTGTCGGTTCATACGTGGTGAGGTGAGCTTCATGCAGGCGTGACCCGTGAAATTTATCTTCAAAACTAATTTCTGTTTACTTTAAAATGACACACTATTATTAAGCAATATCACAAGTATTTTAAAATCAGTTCCAAACTGATTTTTGTATTTTTTTTTTTNCAACTCAAAATTGTCTGGGAGCCATATGCCGTGATCAGAAGAGCCATATATGGCTCGCGAGCCATAGGTTCCCGACCGCTGCTAGATTGACACGCGCATTTCTTGAGATGAGCACTGTCGGCTACGTGCAGCGCGAAAGAAGTTCCCACGCACTCACGTGGTCTATCCGCTGCTGGATGATGATCCGCTGTGACGATGTCTCTCTTAGCCCTGCGTGCGCGTGTCTCCCCTAATACACGTGGCCGTCTCGCTGTCTCTGCGTGAAATCGTCACGATGTCAGCTGGCTGTGGCACGAAGCGCTCTCGTTGTTGTTGTTGTTGTGTTTAGTTTCTTCTTCTTACCCCCCCCACTCCCAACACAACAAACCAAGGCCGTAATTATAATAAATATTGGGGGGGCAAATCCCCCCCGTCCAATATTCAAATATGCTCAAAATGTCACCCCCCCCCCCCAATATATTGCTATACAAACATTGCGATTCCGTGTAAATAAAAACAACAATTTGCTAAACCTTGGCCACAATATCTGGACTTGTTTTCATATACATCAATGCATAGATTGCTGTTCATATGATTGTGGTTATGGTTGTACTTTATTAATCCCTAATCTCTGCCATTACATACAATGAAACAAGAAAAAGTGAAAAAAACACAGCAATGTAATACAATACACTATTAGAGATTATTGTAAAAAATAAAATAAAAAGTCCACCCCTTGTGTTAGTGAATATTTTAATCTTTTAGGCAGGAAATGGCAGGAAATGAGTTTTCAAATTTAGATCTTTTTTTCTGGGGGGGGGGAGGGGACCCCAGACCGCCTAGAAGATTTGCCTCCCCCCCCCCCCCATGTTGACTCCATGGCTAGGGCCTTGCTATAAATACGATGGCAATGTGCCTGCCCGTAGAGGAGAACAACAATAACAACAGCAATAACAACAGCAATAACAACAATACAACAACAATAACAACAATTACAACAACAACAATAACAACAACAATAACAACAATAACAACAAGATGACGCCGATCCAGAACTACTCTGGGGGTCCCCCCTCAGAAAAAGGGGTGCTGATGTTGTCAGGCAGCTGTTGCTGCTGCTATACCGCGTAATATAGAGCTAAAGGCGCGGCCCTGCAATTGCTCAGTCGAACCACTGCTGGTCGAACGGCTGGCTCGGGAGAGAGCGTGGAGGATGAACGGCCGTTGACTCAGCCCATCATCTCTCCGGGGGGGGGGGGTCGATAAAACGAGTGCCACTTTGTGGGGTGGGGCGAGGCGGCGGGGGGGGNCAGCGTGGGTTCTCCCTACGGATCGACTTGCATCTCACCCACCCACCACCACCACGACCCTGCCAGATGAACGTGGAATTTCCACCGCTGACGCAGGCAAAGCGGTGGGGGGGGGAGGGGGNCGGTAACGAGAGACTCCCCGGATCGCATGCCGATCCAGAACCACTCTTAGGGCTTTTTCGGTAAAGTCACGTAGGTAAAAAAATAAAATGAATAGAACTAATAATAGAAATAAAATTTAAAAAATCACGACGTTTCGGAGGCAACACAACTTCCGTCTTCAGGTGGAACCGTCACAGCACGATAGCTGTATCAAGTGAAGAGAGAAATCCCAAGAGACCCGACCTTGTATATATACCGACCTTGTATATATACTGGTTGCCTGCCTTGAGTTTTACCCACCCAGCAGCAGAGCAAGGGGCTGCTTGCTCCTGACTTGCTTGTCTGCTTCTGCCATCTCCATGACAAAAGGCTCAGTATCAATGTAATTAAGCTCGTTGAGGCGACTTCTGGAATCCGTCTTTTATTCAACTTGTGTTACAGCTTTTCCTTCACTCTGCTGACAGGCAGATAGAGAGGGACAGATAGAGAGACGCACCGCCACGTGGCGCAGCCTGGACCACGTGGTGCAGCCTGGACCACGTGGGCAGCCTGGACCACGTGGTGGCAGCCTGGACCACGTGGCGCAGCCTGGACCACGTGGCGCAGCCTGGACCACGTGGCGCAGCCTGGACCACGTGGNAGCCTGGACCACGTGGCAGCCTGGACCACGTGGCAACCCGGAGCCCCGCTCCACGTGGCCCCCTTCCTCTGTTCGTTCCCGTTCTGACCACGTGTCGTTCGTCTCCACCCCTATTTAATACCCGGGTCACGTGGTACGTTTCCACCCATCCTCATTAGCCTCCATGGAATATTCCAGGCTCCCTCGCAAGCTCCGGGACCACGCCCCTGACTCGTCTCCCATTGGCTGTGGCGAAAGCCAGCAGAACCAATCATCTACTTGCAGCTGTCACCTTCCCATGACGTCAGGACCACGCCCCTGACTCGTCTCCCCATTGGCTGTGGCGAAAGCCAGCAGAACCAATCATCTACTTACAGCTGTCACCATGACATCAGGACCACGCCCCTGACTCGTCTCCCCATTGGCTGTG
This sequence comes from Lethenteron camtschaticum, assembly GCA_018977245.1. Lineage (NCBI taxonomy): Eukaryota > Metazoa > Chordata > Hyperoartia > Petromyzontiformes > Petromyzontidae > Lethenteron > Lethenteron camtschaticum. The sequence continues at coordinate 10,722 of MU249727.1, read as the reverse complement.
GCGAAAGCCAGCAGAACCAATCATCTACTTACAGCTGTCACCATGACATCAGGACCACGCCCCTGACTCGTCTCCCCATTGGCTGTGGCCAAAACCAGCAGAACCAATCATCTACAACAGCTGTCACCATGACGTCAGGACCACGCCCCTGACTCGTCTCCCCATTGGCTGTGGCCAAAGCCAGCAGAACCAATCATCTACTTGCAGCTGTCACCTTCCCGTCACGTCAGAGCCACGCCCCTAGCTCGTCTCCCCATTGGCTGTGGCCAAAGCCAGCAGAACCAATCATCTACTTGCAGCTGTCACCTTCCCGGCACGTCAGGGCCACGCCCCTAGGCTTCCTCCCATTGGCTATGGACTAGGACCGGCAGAGCCAATCATCGTGACGAGTTGTGATACGTCAGTGAGCCGGATATATCCTCACACATTACACCAACAAGCAGCAGACGTCCGAACCATCTCACAACAATTCCTCTTGGGACTTCCTCTGTTCACTTGATACAGCTATCGTGCTGTGACGGTTCCACCTGAAGACGGAAGCTTGTGTTGCCCTCCGAAACGTCGTGATTTTTATTATTTTATTTCTCTTATTACTTCTATTATGTATTATTTATTTTTATTGTTTATTTTTCACCTACGTGACTTTACCGAAAAAACCTAAGAGTGTGAATCCTTGCAGTCACGAAAGCTTCACATCTAGAATCGATCCAGAAATGTGGTGACTTTAAGATTTCGTGACTACAGCTCATCCAGACTCTCTGCTTCCTTCGGGTAAAGTGACGTAGGTAGTAGAAATAAAGAATGAAAGAACACGACGTTTCATTCTTTTTGCTTGCTTGCGCGCTTAAGACCGTGCAAATTTTCGGTCGTTTTTTAACCCACTTCCCGTGATCCAATCGAGCTGACATTTTGCACACAGACTCGTTGTGCGTGACAATTTATTTTCGTGAAAAAATTTTTCCAAAATTTTCCACTTTTTAGGAAAAAATAATTTCATATTTAATTTAAAATACCAATGTGATAAAAATGAAACTCTTACTCAAGAAAAACATAAATGAATAATAAAATAAAACCGATGCCGCGCATATAAAGGATTTATAGTGAAAAACTTAGTTTTTACGGGTTAAATTTTTTTCCTTCCATCTACTTGACTTTACCCGAAATAAGCAGCGAGTCTGATACAGAAATATCACGAGTCTTGAATCCAGACTCCGCATTCATCATTCAAAAAGCATCCACCCAATTTTGCTCTGGCGAATATCAATACTGTATCAATGTTCTGGGAGCGGGGGGGGGTCTCAATGGTGGTGCGGTGTGGTGGGATGTGGTGGGAGGGGTGATGGTTGATCATCCCTCCCAATCTGCCCCCCCCAACCCCACCGCATTCAGGGCCCAGGGCTGTCCCCGTGTGTGTGTCCATCCAACTTCTTTCACACCGTACGTAACCACCACAACTGGAGCAAGAACGCAGTTCTAAGCAAATGTGGTTTGTCAATCAGGACAGGGCGGGGAACTTTTAGGGCCATTTGGATATTTACAACATCATTCGCGGGTCCGTACAAAATGATCAACTTAAAAATTAGCCTGTTGTTATATTTGCTCAAACGTTTTATTAACTCGCCCCTAATGCGATGGNCTGGAACTGCTTCTCTTTGGCGAGGCGTGTGATGATGTTAGCTGCTGGTATTGATGATGTTGCTGCTGCTACTCGCAACTGCTTTTCCAGGTTTGCTCCTAGATTTGTTGAATTTTGAGTCCGCCTGGGTTGCCTTGGCAGGGCCACACCACATGATTTCGTGGGCCCTATACGGCCCGCGGGCCGGACTTCCCCACCCCTGATCTAGATGATGATGATGGTGATTTAAAAGTGTCATAGCATCCCAGTGCTTGGAGACATCGTCACACGTGATCTTCTTTCAGCAGTGGACAGAACTTCTTTCGCACCGTACGTAGCCCGCTGTACTAATCTAAAGAAATGCGTGTGTTAATCCAGACGACGATGATGATGATTTAAAAGTGTCACAGCTCCCCAGTGGCTTTCTAATATCGCGACGAATTCAGTCACACAGAGACCCGTAGAGTCACACAGAGACCCGTAGACTCACACACAGAGAGACACAGTCATTCGAGACCCAAGGACTCGCGCGCTTGTGCCAGGCTAGGTGCACACACACACGTGTGTGTGCACCTAGCCTGGCACAAGCACCGTGGTGACGTCACCGCCACCTAGGGGCGAATGTTTGTTGTTATTGTTGTTGTTGTTGTTATTGTTGTTTTGGTTTTATTGTTGTTATTGTTGTTGTTGTTATTGTTGTTATTGTTATTGTTGTTGCTATTGTTGTTATTGTTTTTGTTATTGTTGTTGTTATTGTTGTTATTGTTGTTATTGTTGTTGCTATTGTTGTTATTGTTGTTGCTATTGTTGTTATTATTGTTGTTGTTATTGTTGTTGCTATTGTTGTTATTGTTGTTGTTATTGTTGTTGCTGTNATTGTTGTTGTTATTGTTGTTGTTGTTGCTATTGTTGTTGTTATTGTTGTTGTTGTGTGTGTGCCATGTACGCCATGACGTGGCCCGCTGTAGACGATGCTTAACACTTCCCTGAGTAAGCAGAGGTACCCCCCACCTACTGCCCCCCCCCCCCGCTGCCCCACCCACCCCCGCTGCCCCACCCCCCGCTGCCCCCCTCTCCCCCCACCCACTGCCCCCCCCCCGCTGCCCCCACCCACTGCCCCCCCGCTGTGCCCCCACCTGCTGCCCCCCTCCCCCTCCCCTCGCCCCCCGCTGCCCCCCTCTCCCCCNACCCACTGCCCCCCGCTGCCCCCCACCCCCCTCCCCCGCTGCCCCCCTCTCCGCCCCACCCGCTGCCCCCCTCCCCGCTGCCCCCNTCTCCCCACCCGCTGCCCCCCACCCCCCTCCCCCGCTGCCCCCCCTCCCCCGCTGCCCCCCCGCCCCCGCTGCCCCCCCCTCCCCCGCTGCCCCCCCTCCCCCTCCCCCGCTGCCCCCCGCTGCCCCCGACGCAGCGCCACAACTTCACTGTCGTGGCTCCGCGTCTCGCGCCTGCTTCGGGTTTCACGCGAGGTCCGCGTCACCCCTGGCAACGCTGTAGCCCGTGGCAACGCCGTGGTGATGGGGCGTGGAGTCGAGGGGGCGATGCGGTGGGGGGAGGTGGGGGGGGAGTGAATGGAAGGAGGTTGAGAAAGAGTGGGGGGAGGTGAAGGTGGGGGGGGGGGAGGTGGGGGGGGNAGGAAGGGGGGGAGGTGGGGGNTCGAGAAAATTAGTAGGGAGAGAGAGTGGGTGGGTGAAGGTGGGGGGGGGGAGAGAGGTGGGGGGAGGGTGAAGTGTGGGGGGAGAGAGAGTGGGGGGAGGTGGTGGGGGGAAGTGCATGGAAGGAGGGAGAGAGTGGGGGGTGAAGGTGGGGGGAGAGAGAGTGGGGGGAGNTGGTGGGGGGAAGTGCATGGAAGGAGGGAGAGAGTGGGGGGTGAAGGTGGGGGGGGGGGTAGTACAGGAAGTAGGTTGAGAGAGAGAGATGGGGGAGGTGGTGGGGGGGGGGGTGAGTGAATGGAAGGAGAGAGAGCGGCTGAAGGTGGGGGGGGGGTAGTACAGGAAGTAGGTTGAGAGAGAGAGAGTGGGTGGGGGGNAGGTGGGGGNAAGTGGTGGGGGGGGGGTGAGTGAATGGAAGGAGAGAGAGCGGGCTGAAGGTGGGGGGGGAGTACAGGAAGTAGGTTGAGAGAGAGAGAGTGGGTGGGGGGAGGTGGGGGAAGTGGTGGGGGGGGGAGTGAATGGAAGGAGAGAGAGCGGGCTGAAGGTGGGGGGGGGGTAGTACAGGAAGTAGGTTGAGAGAGAGAGAGTGGTGGGGGGAGGTGGGGGAAGTGGTGGGGGGGGGGTGAGTGAATGGAAGGAGAGAGAGCGGGCTGAAGGTGGTGGGGGGGGGGNTGTAGTACAGGAAGTAGGTTGAGAGAGAGAGAGTGGGTGGGGGGAGGTGGGGGAAGTGGTGGGGGGGGGGTAGTACAGGAAGTAGTTTGAGAGAGATTGGGGNTGGGNAGTAGGAGGAAGTGAATGGAGAAAGTGGAGCTAGTGGATCACGGAGAGATGAGGAGGGTGAGGAGAGTGACAGGGAGAGCAGCAAGAGGAGGAGGAGGTCTGCATCATCAGGAGGGTTGGAGCGGCGTTTGTTCTCACAGTGGGCGGGGAGATGGGGGGGGAGGGCATTCAGAGTGGGCTGGTGGCTACGGCAGTCACGTGGTCTACGGGAGGCTTGGCCCTGTCTCGACACAGAGATGTGTACGATTCAAAATCAGTTGTTTTGGGGGTGGGGNCCAGAGGTCGCAACCGGTACCNGATACCCGTACCCTACCGATACCCGTACCCTACCCGATACCCGTACCCTACCAGATACCGTACCCTACCCGATACCNGGACCCTACCAGATACCCNTACCCTACCNGATACCCGGACCCTACCNGATACCCGGACCCTACCCGATACCCGTACCCTACCCGATACCGTACCCTACCGATACCCGTACCCTACCCGATACCCGGCTACCCGTACCTGGCTGGGTACGGGTACCATTTGCGACCCTGGTGCGGCCGGTACGGGTACGGGTAAGGAATCAAAACCCGTTTGCGACCTCTGGTAGGGTGGGTTCAGATAGTCGTGTCGGTAATGATGTTTTCTTTTTTGCTATAACCCTCCACCACCCGACAGAGGCATTCAAATCCAGTTGTCACGTGGGCCGATATTTGAATCGATTTGTGTTTTTTTGGCAACAACGAAAAGCCATCGTGCCAGGCGTGGGGGTTTCATCCGTGCGCTCCCACGTGGTGCTAAGCTCTCGTTCAGGGAGTTGGTCAAATAACCCAAACAAGGAATGCCAGAGCTTGGGCAATCATTGGCGTCGTTCTTACTCGCCTTCACGCTTGTAGGAGCGTCACGGTGGCTCCCAAGATGTTAACTACCTCGCCTGATGAACAGGATGTCGTGGGTTCGATCCTGACCTGACGTCTGCTGTGTATTTGGAGTTTGCGTGNCTCTCTCTCATCATCACGGTGGCTAGATGTTAACTACCTCGCCTGGTGTACAGGAGTCGTGGTTCGATCCTGCTGCTGTATATTTGGAGTTTGCGTGTCTCTCTCTCTATCACGGTGGCTAGGAGATGTTAACTACCCGCCTGGTGTGCAGGAGGTCGTGGGTTCGATCCTGACCCTGACGCCTGCCGTATATTTGGAGTTTGCGTGTCTCTCTCTCTCCGTGGCTAGGAGATGTTACTACCTCGCCTGGTGTACAGGAAAGTCGGGGTTCGGAACTGACGCCCTGCTGTATTTGAGTTTCGTGTCTCTCTCCTNATCTCATCACGGTGGCTAGGAGATGTTAACTCTCGCGGTGGGGGTGGGTTATCCGACCTGACGCCTGCTGCTGTATATTGAGTGGTGTGTCTCTCTCTCATCATCATTCTGGCTGAGTTAACTACCTCGCCTGGTGTGCAGGAGGTCGTGGTTCGATCCTGACCTGACGCNTCTGCTGTGTATTTGGAGTTTGCGTGTCTCTCTCTCATCATCATCACGGTGGCTAGGAGATGTTAACTACCCGCCTGTGTGCAGGAGGTCGTGGGTTTGATCCCGACCTGACGCCTGCTGTATATTTTGAGTTTGTGTGTCTCTCTCTTATCATCATCATCTCGGTGGCTAGGAGATGTTAACTACCCGCCTGGTGTGCAGGAGGTCGTGGTTCGATCCTGACCCTGACGCCTGCTGTGTATTTGGAGTTTGCGTGTCTCTCTCTCATCATCATCACGGTGGCTAGGAGATGTTAACTACCTCGCTGGTGTACAGGAAGTCGTGGGTTCGATCCCGACCCTGACGCCTGCTGCTGTGTATTTGGAGTTTGCGTGTTCTTCTCATCATCATCACGTGGCTAGGAGATGTTAACTACCTTGCCGGTGTGCAGGAGGTCGTGGGTTCGATCCGACCCTAGTGTATTTAATATTTATGTGTGTATAATGTAGTGTATATTGTAGTGTATATAATATGTATGTAGTGTATAATGTGTGTATAATGTAGTGTATAAACATTTATGTAGTGTATAATGTAGTGTATAATGTAGTGTATATTATATTTAAGTAGTGTATTATGTAGTGTATATAATAGTATGTAGTGTATAATGTAGTGTATACTGTAGTGTAAATGTAGTGTATACAATATTTAAGTTGTATAATGTAGTATATCATGTAGTGTATAATGTAAGTGTATACAATATTTTGTAGTGTATAATATAGTGTTACAATATTAAAGTTGTATAATGTAGTGTATACAATATTTATGTAGTGTATTGTAGTGTATACAATGTTTATGTAGTGTATAATGTAGTGTATACAATATTCATGTAGTGTATAATGTATGTATATAATATGTATGTAGTGTATAATGTAGTGTATATAATAGTATGTAGTGTATAATGTAGTGTATATATTATGTATGTAGTGTATAATGTAGTGTATATAATATGTATGTAGTGTATAATGTAGTGTATATAATATGTATGTAGTGTATAATGTAGTGTATATAATATGTATGTAGTGTATATAATATGTATGTAGTGTATAATGTAGTGTATATATTATGTATGTAGTGTATAATGTAGTGTATATATTATGTATGTAGTGTATAATGTAGTGTATACAATATTTAAGTAGTGTAATATGTAGTGTATATAAAATTTAAGTAGTGTATAATGTAGTGTATAATGTAGTGTATATAATATTCATATAGTGTATAATGTAGTGTATACAATATTTATGTAGTGTATAATGTAGTGTATACAATATTTAAGTAGTGTATAATGTAGTGTATATAATATTTAAGTAGTGTATAATGTAGTGTATACAATATTCATGTAGTGTATAATGTAGTGTATACAATATTCATGTAGTGTATAATGTAGTGTATACAATATTCATGTAGTGTATAATGTAGTGCATACAATATTCATGTAGTGTATAATGTAGTGTATATAATATTCATGTAGTGTATAATGTGGTGCCGATCGCCGCACCGGGTCACCGCCCTTTGGAGCGGTTTCGCCGGATCGGCCCGCGACCGCGGATAAATGTTGGAAGCAGCCAGGAAAATCGACCATCGATTTCATTCTGATTCTGTGACTCCACTCGGGGTTAGCTGGGGTCGGTGGGTGGGTAGAGTGGGTGGGTAGAGTGGCCTCTCGTGGCGAGCGAGTCTGTGTGACCGGTACTAGAGTCCAACCCAGGAACCTTTCAAAGCCGCACGGTCAGTTTCTCCCCACGATGAGACTGTTGAGTTTTATTTTCACGAATTAGCCCCGGGTGGTCTGGTGACGCTACATTAATTAAAAAGACAGAAAAGACACACGCGCAAAGAGGAATACGAGACGAGGCACCCCAAAAAAAAATGTAACTGGAGATGATATTTTTGGTTACTTTTCATGGAGGGAAAATATTAGTTTTGTGTGTTTGTTGAACTTCTTTAGCACCGTACGTAGCCAACCGTGCTGATCTGTGGGTCTCTGTAGGTCTCTATGGGTGTCTCTGTGGGTCTCTATGAGTCTGGGTGTCTGTGAGTCTCTGTGCGTGTACTATGTTGAACTTTTTCGCACCGTACGTTGCCTACCGTGCGAATATGTGGGTCTCTGTGGGTCTCTATGGGTGTCTCTGTGGGTCTCTATGGGTGTCTGTGGGTCTCTATGGGTCTGGGTGTCTGTGAGTCTCTGTGCGTGTACGTATGTTGGACTTTTTTGCACCGTACGTTGCCTACCGTGCTGATCTGTGGGTCTCTATGGGTCTCTATGGGTGTCTGTGGGTCTCTATGAGTCTGGGTGTCTGTGGTCTCTGTGTCTGTACGTGTGTTGAACTTTTTTNGCACCGTACGTTGCCTACCGTGCTAATCTGTGGGTCTCTATGGGTCTCTATGGGTGTCTCTGTGGGTCTCTATGAGTCTGGGTGTTTGTGAGTCTCTGTGCGTGTACTATGTTGAACTTTTTTCGCACCGTACGTTGCCTACCGTGCGAATATGGGTGTCTCTGTGGGTCTCTATGGGTGTCTCTGTGGGTCTCTATGGGTCTGGGTGTCTGTGAGTCTCTGTGCTCAATGGGTGTCCGTGTTCGTGTGTGCGGAGTGTCACGTGCGGAGCGAGTGGTGACGCCGCGGTTAGCGCATCGCGCTGAGTCGAACCTCCGGCGAGCCGAGTTCGATTCACCCAGAACCCGGTGACGATTCTCTGCACCGGTCCGCGACTAGGTCGACTCGGCCTCAAGCGAGCATCTCGTGCGGTGTGTGACTAAAAAAAAAACATCGGCCACTGGGAGACAAAGGCGGCCGGGCGTGGTGCTGGCCACCCACCCCCCTTCGTGTACCGTGCCGGCCTTCATAGGTGCTGCTCGCTCAGAGCACTTGCCCCCAATAGTGTGTGAAGACAGTACGGGGATCTTTGTCTTTCTTCTTGGTTCTTTCGGTAAAGTCACGTAGAATGGAAATAATAAAATAATGAAAATAAAACATAATAAATAATTCTCACGACGTTTCGGCCACAACGCAAGCAGACGGCTACTTGCGTTGTGGCCGAAACGTCGTGAGAATTATTTTATTATGTTTTATTTTTATTACTTTATTACTTCCCTTCTACGTGACTTTACCGAAAGAACCAAGAAGATGAATCCTGCAGTCACGAAAGCTTTAAATATAAATATTTTATTATGTTTTATTTTTATTTTCCCTTCTACGTGACTTTACCGGAAGAACCAAGAAGATGAATCCCTGCAGTCACGAAAGCTTTAAATATAAATATTTTGATTATGTTTTATTGGCCAACGTTATTATTTCCCTTCTACGTGCTTTAGCCCCGAAACCAAGAAGATGAATCCTCAGTCACGAAAGCAGTGTATTTAAATAGAAATATTTTATTATGTTTTATTGTTATTATTTCCCTTCTACGTGACTTTACCGAAAGAACCAAGAAGATGAATTCCTGCAGTCACGAAAGCTTTAAATCGAAAAATAGTGTGAACTTATCGATGGTCACCTGGCAGCTGGCCAACGTTGAGTCAAGCTCAGCCCACGCCGTGTCAAGCCACGCGGTTTTGCCCGTGTTCTTATACAGGGAATTGAGTTGTCAGGTCCATACGACGTGACAGCCGTTTTAAACAAAAAGTTTGTGTCTATTTGTGTTGTGTTTCTCCCTTGCGATGGGACTTTGTGGATGAACGTTGAGTTTTATAAGGGACACGGGTTGACAAGCAGGTCTGAATTGGTCTGTAATAAGGTAGGGCATTGATAAGGGGTTCACAGGTATGTAACCATAGTAGTGTATAGTGTAGTGTATAGTGTTGTGTAGTGTATAGTGTAGTGTATTGTGTAGTGTGTAGTGTATAGTGTAGTGTATAGTGTAGTGTATAGTGTAGTGTTGTGTATAGTGTAGTGTATAGTATNGTGTAGTGTAGTGTATAGTAGTGTGTAGTGTATAGTGTAGTGTATGGTGTAGTGTAGTGTATAGTGTAGTGTATAGTGTAGTGTATAGTTTAGTGTATGGTGGAGTGTATAGTGTAGTGTATAGTGTAGTGTATAGTGTAGTGTATGGTGAGTGTATGGTAGTGTAGTGTATAGTGTAGTGTATAGTGTAGTGTATAGTCTAGATCAGGGTCGGCAACCTACGGCTCTGGAGCCGCATGCGGCTATTTACGGGCTGCTTCTTGACGATATGTACGTATGTACAGTATGTACTCAGATGCATTGCGGCTCTTGAAATACTGAATTTTGTACCGAATTGGAAAGAAATGGCTCTTCTTGTTATTTTGGTTGCCGACCCTGGTCTAGTGTATAGTATAGTGTAGTGTATAGTGTAGTGTATAGTGTAGTGTGTAGTGTAGTGTATATAGTGTGTAGTGTAGTGTATAGTAGTAGTGTATAGTGTAGTGNATAGTGNAGTGTGTATAGTGTGGTAGTGAGTGTAGTATAGTGTAGTGTATAGTGTAGTGTAGTGTATAGTAGTGTAGTGTATATTAGTGTATAGTGTAGTGTAGTGTATAGTAGTGTATAGTGTAGTGTATAGTGTAGTGTATAGTAGTGTAGTGTATAGTAGTGTATAGTGTATAGTGTTTATAATGTTGTATAGTAGTGTAGTGTATAGTGTAGTGTATAGTAGTGTAGTGTATAGTGTAGTGTATAGTAGTGTATAGTGTATGTATAGTGTAGTGTATAGTGTAGTGTATAGTGTAGTGTATAGTGTAGTGTATAGTAGTGTAGTGTATAGTGTAGTGTATAGTAGTGTAGTGTATAGTGTAGTGTATGTAGTGTATNGTAGTGTAGTATAGTGTAGTGTATAGTAGTGTGTATAGTGTAGTGTATGTAGTGTAGTGTATAGTNGTAGTGTATAGTAGTGTAATGTATAGTGTAGTGTATAGTAGTGTAGTGTATAGTGTATTGTATATAGTGTAGTGTATAATGTAGTGTATAGTAGTGTAGTGTATAGTGTAGTGTATATGTAGTGTTAGGTAGTGTATATGTAGTGTATAGTGTAGTGTATAGTAGTGTAGTGTAGTGAGTGTATAGTGTAGTGTATAGTAGTGTAGTGTATAGTGTAGTGTATAGTAGTGTATAGTAGTGGTGTATAGTGTAGTGTATAGTAGTGTAGTGTATAGTGTAGTGTATAGTGTAGTGTATATGAGTGTAGTGTATAGTGTAGTGTAATGTAGTGT